>JAQIHN010000105.1:324557-549557 GCA_027917425.1 Gastrophryne carolinensis
TCCACACCCTGCTGCACCCGAGGACCCCGACACAACCACCCCCACCCTGCTGCACCCGAGGACCCCGGACACAACCATTCCCACCCTGCTGCACCCGAGGACCCCAGACACAACCACTCCCACCCTGCTGCACCCGAGGACCCCGGACACAACCATTCCCACCCTGCTGCACCCGAGGACCCCGAACACAACCATCCCCACTCTGCTGCACCCGAGGACTCCGGACACAACCATTCCCACCCTGCTGCACCCGAGGACCCCAGACACAACCATTCCCACCCTGCTGCACCCGGGGACCCCAGACACAACCACTCCCACCCTGCTGCAACCCGAGGACCCCAGACACAAACCATTCCCACCCTGCTGCACCCGGGGACCCCAGACACAACCACTCCCACCCTGCTGCACCCAAGGACCCCGAACACAACCATTTCCACCCTGCTGCACCCGAGGACCCCAGACACAACCATCCCCACCCTGCTGCACCCGAGGACCCCGGACACAACCATTCCCACCCTGCTGCACCCGAGGACCCCGGACACAACCATTCCCATCCTGCTGCACCCGAGGACCCCGGACACAACCATTCCCACCCTGCTGCACCTGAGGACCCCGCGACACCCCCACCCCCACCCTGCTGCACCCGAGGACCCCGGACAAAACCATTCCCACCCTGCTGCACCCGAGGACCCCGGACACAGCCATTCCCACCCTGCTGCACCCGAGGACCCCGGGCACAACCATCCCCACCCTGCTGCACCCGAGGACCCCGGACACAACCATCCCCACCCTGCTGCACCCGAGGACCCCGGGCACAACCATTCCCACCCTGCTGCACCCGAGGACCCCGGACACAACCATTCCCACCCTGCTGCACCCGAGGACCCCGGACACAACCATTCCCATCCTGCTGCACCCGAGGACCCCCAACCACAACCATTCCCACCCTGCTGCACCCGAGGACCCCCGACACCCCCACCCCCACCCTGCTGCACCCGAGGACCCCGGACACAGCCATTCCCACCCTGCTGCACCCGAGGACCCCCGACACCCCCACCCCCACCCTGCTGCACCCGAGGACCCCGGACACAACCATTTCCACCCTGCTGCACCCGAGGACCCCGGACACAACCATTACCACCCTGCTGCACCCGAGGACCCCGGACACAACCATTCCCACCCTGCTGCACAGGAAGACCCCGGACAAAACCATTCCCACCCTGCTGAACCCGAGGACCCCGGACACCCCCACCCCCACCCTGCTGCACCCGAGGACCCCGGACAAAACCATTCCCACCCTGCTGCACCCGAGGAGCCCGGACACAACCATTCCCACCCTGCTGCACAGGAGGACCCCGGACAAAACCATTCCCACCCTGCTGAACCCGAGGACCCCGGACACCCCCACCCCCCACCCTGCTGCACCCGAGGACCCCGGACAAAACCATTCCCACCCTGCTGCACCCGAGGACCCCGGACACAGCCATTCCCACCCTGCTGCACCCGAGGACCCCGGACACAACCATTCCCACCCTGCTGCACCCGAGGACCCTGGACACAACCATTCCACCCTGCTGCACAGGAGGGCCCCGGACACAACCATTCCCACCCTGCTGCACCCGAGGACCCTGGACACAACCATTCCACCCTGCTGCACAGGAAGACCCCGGACACAACCATTCCCACCCTACTGCACACGGGGACCCCAGACACAACCATTCCCACCCTGCTGCACCCAAGGACCCCGGACACAACCATTCCCACCTTGCTGCACCCGAGGACCCTGGACACAACCATTCCCACCCTGCTGCACATGAGGACCCCAGACACAACCCTTCCCCACCCTGCTGCACCCCGAGGGCCCCGGACACAACCATTCCCACCTTGCTGCACCCGAGGACCCTGGACACAACCATTCCCACCTTGCTGCACCCGAGGACCCTGGACACAACCATTCCCACCTTGCTGCACCCGAGACCCCGGACACAACCATTCCCACCCTGCTGCACCCGAGGACCCCGGACACAACCATTCCCACCCTGCTGCACCCGAGGACCCCGGACACAACCATTCCCACCCTGCTGCACCCGAGGACCCCGGACACAACCATTCCCACCCTGCTGCACCCGAGGACCGCGGACACAACCATCCCCACCCTGCTGCACCCGAGGACCCCGGACACAACCATTCCCACCCTGCTGCACCCCGGGGACCCCAGACACAACCACTCCCACCCTGCTGCACCCAAGGACCCCGAACACAACCATTTCCACCCTGCTGCACCCGAGGACCCCAGACACAACCATTCCCACCCTGCTGCACCCGAGGACCCCAGACACAACCATTCCCACCCTGCTCCACCCAAGGACCCCAGACACAACCATTCCCACCCTGCTCCACCCAAGGACCCCAGACACAACCATTCCCACCCTGCTGCACCCGAGGACCCCGGACACCAACCACCCCCACCCTGCTGCACCCGAGGACCCCGGACACAACCATTCCCACCCTGCTGCACCCAAGGACCCTGGACACAACCACCTCCACCCTGCTGCACCAAAGGACCCCGGACACAACCACCCCCACCCTGCTGCACCCGAGGACCCCGGACACAACCATTCCCACCCTGCTGCACCCGAGGACCCCGGACACAACCATTCCCACCCTGCTGCACCCGAGGGCCATATTCCACTTTCCCATAATTCTCCGTCCCTCAGAGATCACACTCTAATGTCCCCTCCACACTACTATTACATCCACCCCCCCCCCCCCCAGAACCATTGCTATATTAAAGTTTTGGGCTGCACCAGGGGACCCCGGACACAACCATTATTTTATTATTTTTATTATTTTATTTTTTTACCATTATTTTGCTATTATACATTATATAGCGCTGACATATACCACAGCGCTGGTCACATGACCACAGCGCTGGTCATTTGACCTCCTGTCCCTCAGAGCTCACACTCTAATGTCTCCCCCACGCTCACATACTGTTATTTTACATTATAGAGTGCCGACATATACCACAGCGCTGTACATAGAAGCAGTCACATGACCTCCTGTCCCTCAGAGCTCACACTCTAATGTCTCCTCCACACTCACACACTGTTATACATTATATAGCGCTGACATATACCACAACGCTGTACAAAGAAGCAGTCACATGACTTCCTGTCCCTTAGAGCTCACACTCTAATGTCTCCCCCCACACTCACACACTGTTATTATACATTATATAGCGCTGACATATACCACAGCGCTGTACATAGAAGCAGTCACATGACCTCCTGTCCCTCAGAGCTCACACTCTAATGTCTCCCCCCACACTCACACACTGTTATTATACATTATATAGTGCTGACATATACCCACAGCGCTGTACATAGAAGCAGTCACATGACCTCCTGTCCCTCAGAGCTCACACTCTAATGTCTCCCCCACACTCACACCCTGCTATTATGGGCATAATTCCTTATTACTCACCCGCAGGCCCCAGTAGATGGGTTGGTCGCTGCACAGGAGGTTGATATAAAGCCCCAGTTTGGTGCGGTCAGCTTTGTCCTCTCCCGCAGAAAGTTATAGTTAAATTCGCTGGTGTCGCCGTTCTGCGCAGGGGGGTGTAAAGATCAGAGGGAGGTTATTATACATAACGATATCTTGTTCTTTTTAGTTGCTCTATATGTCAAACAGGTCATCGAGGTGCAAGTTGCAATTCACACCCCAAAAAATAGCACGACCCCCCCTCCTCCCCTTCCCCCCACATCAGTATAACATAACACTATGATTGAGTATTAAATATGTTCGCCCACACGCTAGGCACTGTGAGATCCCCTGACGAAGCAATACATGTAAAAACGCGTCGGCATCAAATCATTATTTCTTAAATAATATGCGCTTATAATGTGAATAAGATATTGCTACTTTTTGGACATTTTTATCATTTGAATGTTTTTTTTTCTACAACTATGTTGTATGTATTTGTAATTAACTTTGTACCCGAGGTGATCAGTAAAGGACTTGTACATAATGATTTATGGTACTAAGGAGTCATGTATAATATAAAAGCTTGTTTTCCTCTGTGGCAGATGTGATCATTCATTCACCACTGCCCCCTGGTGGTTTCATTATTTAAATTGGAATTTTTGGGTATTTCACCGGGGTTACTGCGTGTCATGTGTTGTGGATCAGTATAATGGGATGATAAGCCCCTCCCCATTTCCCAAAAATGAGAAATAACAGCTCACATTCCCCAAGACAAGATCCGAGAGAGACACCTAAAGATGGCGTCAGGAGAAGAACACTAGACCCAAACATGGCGGCAGGAGAGAGGATCTCATCCAGATGTGACATGATTAACAGCTCACTGCGCCTATGTGGAATGCGCTACATAGATAAGGATGGACTAATCCGTGCACTAGAGGAGAGACATCACCTTTTATAGATATAGTGTTTGTGCTTTTGTTTTACGTTTTTATTTGCGTTCGTGTTCACTTTTGTGCCTCTTTTATGAAAAAAATCCCAGTTTCCAGGTCCTATGTCTTCCTCTCTATTGAATCCCATTAAAGTGGACCTAATCCTTTGGTGGATGGCCCTGCAATCAATAAGATTCCAGGGCTGCCTGATTCCCTCCCCCCGAAGCAGGATGCCTGCTGTATGAAACCCCCAATGTCCCCTAAAAACCTACCTTCTCCCGATCCAATGGCGCTTTCGTGAGCTGCGGCTGCCGTCAACCATACCTTTAGCAGAGCGGGCACCCGCGCCAGACATTTGTGAATCACATGTAAATCACTGTAAATCATCACATGTATTCATTTCAGTTCAGTTGTTTTAGTTGTATTAATGCTCATTGTATTATATTGGAGTATTTAACCTTTGATTGCATTTAATTCCAAAGTATACTTCAAATCACCGTATTGCTTATTATTTGATTAGGTGTTTTATTCAATTGAGTATTAAATATTCAATTAAAAGCTTGTTATTCAATTAGTGTTCAATAAAGCTTCTACGAAGCTGTATCAGATCCTGGTCCTATGTCTTCCTGTCTATTGAATACCATTAAAGTGGACCGAAACCTTTGGTAAAGTGGACAAGTGGACCAAAACCCAGAATTTTGACCATCCTGGGTTTTGGTCCTAGCCCCCGGGGCACCCTGATTGGGGGGTGCCCGCTGTGTGAAACCCCCTAGGTCGCCCGAACAAACTCACCTCTTCCCGGTCCTACAACGCATGCACGGCCGCTCATCCAATCAGTGCTCGGCTAATATGAGAGGATCCTGGGTTTTGGTCTTTTCCCCCCGGGCACCCCGTAAGCCTCTGTTTTCTATGTCGTATAAATAAAGCCTGTCTGCGAGGAGGGGTTTCGAATCTCTTCTCCGGAGTGTGGGATCCACGTTTGATCTGTGCGTTTACTCCTCACACAGTTTCTTCCTTTATTGATTTGGGACCATTCGAGTATAATCGTCTCTGGGACAGTACAGCATCCATAACACATGTAATGACGTTTTTTTGTTAGAAGACTGGGAGGAGGGCAGAGGGGGCACTTCCATCGCCGGATCTTCCTTGTACACATTTAGGCAAAGGTACCACTGAAATACCGAAAATACCATCTTCACAGTGTTCTTTCCATCACACATTATCACGGAAAGCTGTGGGCTATCTCTGAGCTATTTACATTTCAGTTGCAGGATCGTGGCTACTTTACAATGTATCGCAGCTGAATACAGTAGAAACAATTGTGATACATAAGCTGCAGCCTGGCTATAGCAACATAACAAAACGTAACCCTCAGCGGGGGGCCGGCAGGCTTTTCATGATGACTCATCTTGTTTATTGCACAGCAGGAGGGAGAGCTAATGCAACATCCCAACTCCCATCCCCAAAATGTGAGTTTTGCTCCGCTTTAAGAGAGCAGAAAATAAAAAAAAATAAAAAAAGAACTACAATAGGATACAAGAAATACTATTCAATAGAGTGTTATATTTACAACAATACAAATAACAATGCGTTACCAGTGTGATCCACTAGTGATATGTTAATCAGCTCACATCACAGTGTGCAGTAAGCAAATGGTAATACAATTGTACAGCTACATTTAAACCTGTCTGGTCGCATTTGTGGCATGCGTTTTGTGGCAGTGTTTGTGGTAGTGATTCTGTTTTGTGTTTGTGCTTTTGTTTGCGTTTTTATTTGCGTTTGTGTTCACGTTTGGGCCTGTTTTATATAAAATCCCTGTTTCCTGGTCCTATGCCCTGTCTTCCTGTCTATTGAATCTATTGAAGTGGACCGAAACCTACGATGGATGGCCCTGCAATCAATAAGATCCCAGGGCTGTCTGATTCCCTATCCCCAGGGCTTCCCAAAGTGGGATGCCCTGCTGTATGAAGCCCCCAATGTCCCCTAAAAACCTACCTTCTTCCCGATCCAATGGCGCATGAGCGAGCTGTGGCTGCCGTCAACCATACCTTTAGCAGAGCGGGCACCCGCGCAGGGCATTCGTGAATCACATGTAAGTCGCTCAAATGTATTCATTTCAGTTCAATTATTTTAGTTGTATTAATGCTCATTGGATTATACTGGAGTATTTAACCTTTGTTTGCATTTTATTCCAAAGTATACTTCAAATCACCTCATTGCTTATTATTTGATTAGGTGCTTTAGTCAATTGGGTATTAAATATTCAATTAAAAGCTTGTTATTCAATCAGTGTTCAATAAAGCTTCTACTAAGCTATATCAAAGCCTGCAAATATTTTGTGCAGTTGGAAATTCACATTCTTACCTGCCCCGGGGAGTTTTTGATGCTGCTGAGAACATCTTTCATGGTCGGCACCTTGGTGTCCTCCATTCTCATGACGTAACATTCATTGTCGCCCAGTTGCCGGAAGCCGACAATGCCCTGCCATGGAAAGGAAGGCGTCTGTTAAAGGTTCTGAAACGTTCAACCGACTACTTTAGCAATTTGACACTTATTGATCGACTCAGAAGGGAAAGTTGGGATTTAGTTTTCTGATGAGAGAACAGTGGGATCATTTTGTCTATTTCCTCACACGGGGATATGTTGAGGGGCCTAAGTTCAATGTTCACTGATTTCTTACGCCCAGCCTTAATGGCTGATCACCGCCATTATTCTGTCCTGTGGAGATGATCAAAACTGCATTCATTCATCGCATTCTGTTGTAATCAGTGGCTAGTGTATTACAAGGAATGTTGGTGCCAACTAGCAACCCGTTCAAGAATATTATGAACATTTCATCTCTAAGTAATACACTGCAAGGCTTTCTGGGAAACATTATAATCATTTGTTTCTCCTCTTCATGTTACTGCAAGGGAAGGATAAATCTTCTTTATATGCCTGGCACATGGAGGAAACATCCATACACATCCATCCCTTTGATAGAGCATAACAGGCAAGTGAATACTTTTGACTGTTGGTGGCCCCAGGGCACAAGTAAAGTGGACCAAAACCCAGAATTTTGACTATCCTGGGTTTTGGTCCTTGCCCCCGGGGCACCCTGATTGATGCTCATTGTATTATATTGGAGTATTTAACCTTTGATTGCATTTAATTCCAAAGTATACTTCTAATCACCTTATTGCTTATTATTTGATTATGATTTTGACGACCTGTGTGAAACCCCCCAGGTCGGCCGAAAAAACTCACCTCTTCCTAGTCCTACGATGCATGCGCAAGCGCTCGTCCAAACAATGCACTCGGATCCGTTCAAGCCACTTCATCCTTGTGCTCGGCTAATATGAGCGGATCTGAGCATGCTGGCAGACGCATCCCCCGCTACCCTCTAACAGGGAGCATGCCCTTGCTAGAAGGATAGCGGGGATGTGGCCACAGCTCGCGCATGCCCTGTTGGACCAGAAAAGAAGGTGATTTTATGGGTGACCTGGTGCTAACGTGCACCTCCCAGGTTAGTTATAAAATGATATGAGCGGCTGCCACCCCTCCTTTGTTTCTTTTGAATTTGTGCAAGCACATGGTGTGTGGGGTCTAGGCTGTATTGCAAGGTCCTTGACCCTTCCACCCCATGGCTTGCACTTGAGGTTTAGGGCAACCTCAGGTAAGCCTGCTCCCAATTTATCTAATGCATTTTATGTCCCAAATGGAGCTCTCAGAGATTAGAGTTAGGACTGCACCTCACAGGGGCACCTTGGTGCTGGTGGTGCAGCTTAAGCATACTTCTGCAGATGTGTGTGACCGAGCCTCTGTTTTTAACCTAGTTTAGAGACAGATTGTAGGTTGGTCAGCAAGCTAACTGGTTTGAGTGCTGTGGCTCCTTTAAGACTTTTGACCTGGGGGGTTTCACACACCGGGGCATACCATTTTAGGATTATAGATTCCTGGGCCAATCTCCATGGGTTTTGGTCCACTTTAAGGACAGTTTGGGTCTCTGACAGCCTGTTACATTATGCATTTACATAGGGTGGCCAGCTTGCCCTGGTTTCCAAGACATACATATAAAACATAGTTGCTGCTGTATTATAATTGGTTCCACTATTTTATATAGAATCTTTTCAGTAATCTGATTTTTGAGGTGAGTGTGGAATTCAAATAAAACATTAGCAACTGTCCGCTCTGCGTCACCCTTCCAATTTTTTATACTATCATTAAAGAGGTGCTACAGTGAAACTGTGACCCCTCTTCCAACCTCCCCTGGTCGCTGAGGCAGGATGGGATGGTTACAAAGAAAAAACAACCCTTACATTATCCACGGGCCAGCGCCGCTCTCATGCTCCCTTTACCTCTTTATCTTGGACAGCCATAGAGCTGCTGTTGGTGGGTTGGTCATTCTCCAGCAAGAGGGAGCGCAAGCTTTAGCGGCATTCAGCAGTGGTGCAAGTTGCGATTTCTTACTGTTTTCGATAGATGTTTCTGCTAAATTTAGAAGCTGCTGGATCATCTTTTAGGGCAAATCTGATTTTAGCTGCCTGTTGAGCTCACGTACCCCCCGGAGGGAGCAGAACAGCCATCGCTGACTATCTCCCTTCCAAACCCTCCTATTTCTCACCCGATTGTAGTCGTACAGGATGGTGGTTGACGTGTTGCCGATGTTAACATGGGACGCCGCCACATTCTCCTTATCATTCACCATCACCGTCTGTTGGACCTTCTCCCCGGTGGCAGATTGCAAGGCCATTTCCACCACCTGCCAATTGGAATTAGTGGAAGATGCGTCAAAGGCGCAACCAACTATAGTAATTCACGCATGAGCTAGTACTGATACACTGTACATCTGCTGTGATACAATGTACATCTGCTGTGATACATTGTATATATTCTGTGATACAATGTATAGCTGCTGATACCAACATCCTCCGGTGGTCTCCAACAAATCACTGTAAACATTGGAGTGGGTGAAGGTACTACCCCGTAATGTTACTTTAATCTAACCCAATAAGTCTATAATCAGTTATAGGTTGTCCCTGACCAGCAGGACCCATGTAGAGTAAGCCATCGCTGGTACTGCCAGGAGAGCCAAAACCATGTCCAGGGCTTGGGGGACCAGACCATCAGTTTGAGTTTTAGAGCTCAACCCAAAACCTGACACCAACATCCTCCAGTGGTCTACGACAAACCGCTCTCAACATTGGACTCGGTAAAGGAACTACCTCATAATGTTACTTTACTCTAACCCAACAAGTCTTTACTCAGTTATAGGGTGGCCCTGACCAGCAAGACCCATGTAGAGTAATCCATCACTGGTACTGCCAGTAGAACCAAACCATGTCTGGGGCTTTGGGGACCAGACAACCAGTTTGAGTCTTAGAACTCAACCGTAAACCTGACAAAACATCCTTTTGGCAGGCTCCGACAAACTAATCTAAATATTGGACTGGGTGAAGGTAATCTAACCCAACAAGTCTTTACTCAGTTATAGGGTGGCCCTGACCATCAAAGCCCATGTAGAGTAAGCCATCGCTAGTACCGCCAGTAGAGCCAAAGCCATGTCCGGGGGTTCGGGGACCAGACATGAGTCTTAGAACTCAACCCTGAACCTGACACCAACGTCCTCCGGTGGTCTCCAACAAGCCACTCTAAACATTGGACTGGTGGATGGTACTACCTCATAATGTTACTTATAGGGTGGTCCTGACCTGCACTGTCCTACATCAGAACTTTCATCAAATGCCACCCAGACATCTTAACTGAATCCCACTAACTTTAGAAGAGACTTCCCGGTGTCAAACCCGTCGTCCAGTTTTTACAACCTTCGTAACCTCTCCCGTGTGTTGCTATAGGGAGCGAGTTCGGGAAATAAATAAATAAGTAAGTGTACTCGCCGCCTCCGTGTGCTTCTGCGTCATGTACACCCCGATCAGAGTCGCCCCGACCACCACCACGGCCAGCAGTAGAAGGGTCACCGAGGCCCAGGCCCAGGTCTTCCGGCTCACGCTGCTCTTGGGCAGATAGAAAGGCGGCTGAAAAATAAAGACGTAACAGATATTAAAAAATATGGACAATGAAGGGCACGCTCCAGGCCGGCCACTCAAGTGTGTTATGTGTTCAGATTGATGTAGGAGTGGCTCCCTCTAGTAGTCAGTGCCGGCCAACACTGCGTCATTATGAGTGTGCTCCCTCTAGTGGTCAGTGCTGGCCAACACTGCGTCATTATGAGTGTTATGTGATCAGTGTGATGTAGGAGTGGCTCCCTCTAGTGGTCAGTGCTGGCCAACACTGCCTCATTATGAGTGTTATGTGTTTAGTTTGATGTAGGAGTGGCTCCCTCTAGTGGTCAGTGCCAGCCAACACCGCGTCATTATGAGTGTTATGTGATCAGTGTGATGTAGGAGTGGCTCCCTCTAGTGGTCAGTGCACTGGGTGTCAGGCCAAAAATAAGTCCAGGAATCAGAGGTGTACCTGTAATGAGTCCATGTGAGGCAGCCTATTCTATAAAATGTATATTTTATATATAATATATATGCAGGGAAAATAATATATATATATATATATATATATATATATATATATATATATATATATATATTATTTATACATAAATAATATATATATATATATATATATATATATATATATATATATATATATATATATATATATATATATATATAAATATATAAAATAAATATATTTATATTTTATATTTATATATATTTTATTTATATATATTTTATTTTTTTCCCATCTCATAGGGCAATGGCTTCAGATTACAGATATAGAAGGAGAATAGATTTATATTTAAAAATAGATTTATCGATGCGCACAGCTACCTGACAGTGCCAGCACAAGGGGGGATTAAGTAAGACTACGCACTAAAACAAGGACAGGACAGCACCAGGGGTGTCTTTGGGACCACCTGGGGCCCTGTCCTTGTTTTAGTGCATATTTTTACTTAAAGCGGATGGAAACCCATTTCTGGGTTCAGCACTTATTCTTCAGGCCCGAGCAGTTGGATACTGCTGTCTTTGAAAACCGGGCTTTTCCACCCCTGAAGCCACACCCTGCTGAACTTTTGAGAGAGCTGATTGGGCGGCCGCATGTGTTTTGACCCGCTTTAAATAATATATTTTTATAAATTCACCAGTGTTTCAGTGGCTGTCATGTTTTATCGGTGGCTCACCTCCATTCCCTATCCCCCATGTTGGTCTGTTAAGGACTGGAGTGGCATCTTTCTATAGTTCGCCTCTGGCAGCAGAGAGGCTTGCTCCACGCCTGCCAGGCCCATCACCCGCCTTTCGGGGCACTTTGGGGGCAACCCCCATCTCCAGAAGGGAGAATACACTATGTGCTAGCAAATACTTTTCTATGATAGAAGCAGCAGGTAATGATTTGATGTCACTGATCTATGACAATATAGTTATTAAAATATATATAGTTATAACCGTTTCTAAGTATAAGGCCATTATATCTATATGTGACTGTAAGCAGGGGCCCATATTGAGACCCAGGACAATGCCCGGTGGGCTGCACTGCTTTGGAGCCAGTTGGGATGCTGCTTTTTTCACCCACATTCATTCCATGCCCTTAGATTCCCTCTCAGCCCCCTGTACCAAGCCCCACTGTACCCACAGGCCAAGGAACCCCAGCCCCCGGTACCTAGCCCCACTGTACCCACAAGCCAAGAAATCCCAGCCCCCTGTACCCAGCCCCACTGTACCCACAAGCCAAGGAAACTGCAGCCCCCTGTACCCAGCCCCCCTGTACCCACAAGCCAAGGAACCCCAGCCCCCGGTACCTAGCCCCACTGTACCCACAAGCCAAGGAATCCCAGCCCCCTGTACCCAGCCCCACTGTACCCACAAGCCAAGGATCCCCAGACCTCTGTACCCAGCCCCACTGTACCCACAAGCCAAGGATCCCCAGACCCCAGTACCCAGCCCCACTGTACCCACAAGCCAAGGAAACTGCAGCCCCCTGTACCCAGCCCCCCTGTGCCCACAAGCCAAGGAACCCCAGCCCCCTGTACCCAGCCCCACTGTACCCACAAGCCAAGGTACCCCAGCCCCCTGTACCCAGCCCCACTGTAGCCACAAGCCAAGGAACCCCAGCCCCCTGTACCCACAAGCCAAGGAAACTGCAGCCCCCTGTACCCAGCCCCCCTGTGCCCACAAGCCAAGGAACCCCAGCCCCCTGTACCCAGCCCCACTGTACCCATAAGCCAAGGAACCCCAGCCCCCTGAACCCAGCCCCACTGTACCCACAAGCCAAGGAACCCCAGCCCCCTGTATCCACAAGCCAAGGAACCCCAGCCCCCTGTATCCATCCCCACTGTACCCACAAGCGAAGGAACCCCAGCCCCCTGTACTCAGCCCCTCTGGACCCACAAGCCAAGGTACCCCAGCCCCCTGTACCCAGCCCCCATGTACCCAAAAGCCAAGGAACCCCAGACCCCTGTACCCAGCCCCACTGTACCCACAAGCCAAGGAACCCCAGACCCCTGTACCCAGCCCCACTGTACCCACAAGCCAAGGTACCCCAGCCCCCTGTACCCAGCCCCCATGTACCCAAAAGCCAACGAACCCCAGACCCCTGTACCCAGCCCCCTGTACCTACAAGCCAAGGAACCAAAGACCCCTGTACCCAGCCCCACTGTACCCACAAGTCAAGGAACCCCAACCTCCTGTACCCAGCCCCACTCTACCCACAAGTCAAGGAACCCCAGCCCCCTGTACCCAGCCCCACTGTACCCACAAGCCAAGGAAACCGCAGACCCCTGTACCCAGCCCCACTGTACCCAAAAGCCAAGGAACCCCAGACCCCTGTACCCAGCCCCAATGTACCCACAAGTCAAGGAAACCTAGCCACCTGTACCCAGCCCCACTGTACCCACAAGCCAAGGAACCCAAGTCCCCTGTACCCAGCCCCACTGTACCCACAAGCCATGGAACCCCAGACCCCTGTACCCAGCCTCACTCTACCCACAAGTCAAGGAACCCCAACCCCCTGTACCCAGCCCCACTGTACCCACAAGCCAAGGAAACCGCAGACCCCTGTACCCATCCCCACTGTACCCACAAGCGAAGGAACCCCATCCCCCTGTACTCAGCCCCTCTGGACCCACAAGCCAAGGTACCCCAGCCCCCTGTACCCAGCCCCCATGTACCCAAAAGCCAAGGAACCCCAGACCCCTGTACCCAGCCCCACTGTACCCACAAGCCAAGGAACCCCAGACCCCTGTACCCAGCCCCACTGTACCCACAAGCCAAGGTACCCCAGCCCCCTGTACCCAGCCCCCATGTACCCAAAAGCCAACGAACCCCAGACCCCTGTACCCAGCCCCCTGTACCTACAAGCCAAGGAACCAAAGACCCCTGTACCCAGCCCCACTGTACCCACAAGTCAAGGAACCCCAACCTCCTGTACCCAGCCCCACTCTACCCACAAGTCAAGGAACCCCAACCCCCTGTACCCAGCCCCACTGTACCCACAAGCCAAGGAAACCGCAGACCCCTGTACCCAGCCCCACTGTACCCAAAAGCCAAGGAACCCCAGACCCCTGTACCCAGCCCCAATGTACCCACAAGTCAAGGAAACCTAGCCACCTGTACCCAGCCCCACTGTACCCACAAGCCAAGGAACCCAAGTCCCCTGTACCCAGCCCCACTGTACCCACAAGCCATGGAACCCCAGACCCCTGTACCCAGCCCCACTGTACCCAAAAGCCAAGGAACCCCAGTCCCCTGTACCCAGCCCCACTGTACCCACAAGCCATGGAACCCCAGACCCCTGTACCCAACCCCACTGTATCCACAAGCCAAGGAGCCCCAGACCCTGTACCTAGCCCCCTGTACCCACAAGCCAAGGAAACTGCAGCCCCCTGTACCCAGCCCCACTGTACCCACAAGTCAAGGAACCCCAGCCCCCACTACCCAGCCCCATGTATCCAGAAGCCAAGGAACCCTAGCCCCCTGTACCCAGCCCCACTGTACCCACAAGCCAATGAGTCCTAGCCCCCTGTACCCAGCCCCACTGTACCCACAAGCCAAGGAACCCCAGCCCCCTGTACCCAGCCCCACTGTACCCACAAGCCAAGGATCCCCAGCAACCTGTACCCAGCCCCACTGTACCCACAAGCCAAGGAACCTCAGCCCCCTGTACCCAGCCCCACTGTACCCACAAGCCAAGGAACCCAAGCCCCCTGTACCCAGCCGCACTGTAGCCACAAGTCAAGGATCCCCAGCAACCTGTACCCAGCCCCACTGTACCCACAAGCCAAGGAACCCCAGCAACCTGTACCCAGCCCCACTGTACCCACAAGCCAAGGAACCCCAGCCCCCTGTACCCAGCCGCACTGTAGCCACAAGCCAAGGATCCCCAGCAACCTGTACCCAGCCCCACTGTACCCACAAGCCAAGGAACCCCAGCCCCCTGTACCCAGACCCACTGTACCCACAAGCCAAGGAACCCCAGCCCCCTGTACTCAGCCCCTCTGGACCCACAAGCCAAGGAACCAGAGACCCCTGTACCCAGTCCCACTGTACCCACAAGTCAAGGAACCCCAGCCCCCTGTACCCAGCCCCACTGTATCCACAAGCCAAGGAAGCCCAGCCCCCTGTACCCAGCCCCACTGTACCCACAAGCCAAGGAACCCCAGCCCCCTGTACCCAGCCGCACTGTAGCCACAAGCCAAGGATCCCCAGCAACCTGTACCCAGCCCCACTGTACCCACAAGCCAAGGAACCCCAGCCCCCTGTACCCAGCCCCCTGTACCCAGCCCCACTGTACCCACAAGCCAAGGAAACCGCAGCCCCCTGTACCCAGCCCCACTGTACCCACAAGCCAAGGAACACCAGCAACCTTTACCCAGCCCCACTGTACCCACAAGCCAAGGAACCCAAGACCCTGTATCAGGTGTCAGGGAACACAAGTCAAGGAACCCCAGAGCCCTGTACCTAGCCCCCTGTACCCACAAGCCAAGGAAACCGCAGCCCCCTGTACCCAGTCCCACTGTATCCACAAGCCAAGGAACCCCAGACCCCTGTACCTAGCCCCCTGTACCCACAAGCCAAGGAACACCAGCAACCTTTACCCAGCCCCACTGTACCCACAAGCCAAGGAACCCAAGACCCTGTATCAGGTGTCAGGGAACACAAGTCAAGGAACCCCAACCCCCTGTACCCAGCCCCACTGTACCCACAAGCCAAGGAAACCGCAGACCCCTGTACCCAGCCCCACTGTACCCAAAAGCCAAGGAACCCCAGACCACTGTACCCAGCCCCCTGTACCTACAAGCCAAGGAACCACAGACCCCTGTACCCACCACTGTACCCACAAGTCAAGGAAACCTAGTCCCCTGTACCCAGCCCCACTGTACCCACAAGCCAAGGAACCCAAGTCCCCTGTACCCAGCCCCACTGTACCCACAAGCCATGGAACCCCAGACCCCTGTACCCAGCCCCACTGTACCCAAAAGCCAAGGAACCCCAGACCACTGTACCCAGCCCCCTGTACCTACAAGCCAAGGAACCACAGACCCCTGTACCCAGCCCCACTGTACCCACAAGTCAAGGAACCCTAGCCACCTGTACCCAGCCCCACTGTACCCACAAGCCAAGGAGCCCCAGACCCCTGTACCTAGCCCCCTGTACCCAGAAGCCAAAGAAACTGCAGCCCCCTGTACCCAGCCCCACTGTACCCACAAGTCAAGGAACCCCAGCCCCCTCTACCCAGCCCCATGTATCCACAAGCCAAGGAACCCTAGCCCCCTGTACCCAGCCCCACTGTACCCACAAGCCAAGGAACTCCAGCCCCCTGTACCCAGCCCCACTGTACCCACAAGCCAATGAGCCCTAGCCCCCTGTACCCAGCCCCACTGTACCCACAAGCCAAGGAACCCAAGCCCCCTGTACCCAGCCGCACTGTAGCCACAAGCCAAGGAACCCCAGCAACCTGTACCCAGCCCCACTGTACCCACAAGCCAAGGAACCCCAGCCCCCTGTACCCAGCCCTACTGTAACCAAATGCCAAGGAACCCCAGCCCCCTGTACCCAGCCCTACTGTAACCAAATGCCAAGGAACCCCAGCCCCCTGTACCCAGACCCACTGTACCCACAAGCCAAGGAACCCCAGCCCCCTGTACTCAGCCCCTCTGGACCCACAAGCCAAGGAACCAGAGACCCCTGTACCCAGCCCCACTGTACCCACAAGCCAAGGAAGCCCAGCCCCCTGTACCCAGCTCCACTGTACCCACAAGCCAAGGAAACCACAGACCCCTGTACCCAGCCCCCTGTACCTACAAGCCAAGGAACCCCAGCCCCCTGTATCCAGCCCCACTGTACCTACAAGCCAAGGAAGCACAGCTCCTGTACCCAGCCCCACTGTACCCACAAGTCAAGGAACCCTAGCCAACTGTACCCAGCCCCACTGTACCTACAAGCCATGGAACCCCAGAGCCCTGTACCCAGTCCCACTGTATCCACAAGCCAAGGAACCCCAGACCCCTGTACCTAGCCCCCTGTACCCACAAGCCAAGGAAACCGCAGCCCCCTGTACCCAGCCCCACTGAACCCACAAGCCAAGGAACACCAGCAACCTTTACCCAGCCCCACTGTACCCACAAGTCAAGGAACCCCAGCCCCCTGTACCCAGCCCCTCTGTACCCACAAGCCAAGGAACCCCAGCCCCCTGTACCCAGCCCCTCTGTACCCACAAGCAAAAGTACCCCAGCCCCCTTTACCCTGCCCCCATGTACCCACAAGCCAAGGAACCCGAGCCCCCTGTACCCAGCCCCACTGTACCCACAAGCCAAGGAACCCCAGCCCCCTGTACCCAGCCCCACTGTGCCTACAAGCCAAGGAACCCCAGCCCCCTGTACCCAGCCCCACTGTTCCCACAAGCCAAGGAACCCCAGACCCCTGTATCCAGTCCCACTGTACCCACAAGCCAAGGAACCCCAACCCCCTGTACCCAGCCCCACTGTACCCACAAACCAAGGAACCCCAGCCCCCTGTACCCAGTCCCACTGTTCCCACAAGCCAAGGAACCCCAGCCCCACTGTACCCACAAGCCAAGGAACCCCAGCCCCCTGTACCCAGCCCCCTGTATCCACAAGCCAAGGAACCCCAGACCCCTGTACCCAGCCCCACTGTATCCACAAGCCAAGGAACCCCAGACCCCTGTACCCAGCCCCACTGTAACCACAAGCCAAGGAACCCCAGCCAACTGTACCCAGCCCCACTGTACCCACAAGCCAAGGAAACTGCAGCCCCCTGTACCCAGCCCCCCTGTGCCCACAAGCCAAGGAACCCCAGCCCCCTGTACCCAGCCCCACTGTACCCATAAGCCAAGGAACCCCAGCCCCCTGAACCCAGCCCCACTGTACCCACAAGCCAAGGAACCCCAGCCCCCTGTATCCACAAGCCAAGGAACCCCAGCCCCCTGTATCCACAAGCCAAGGAACCCCAGCCCCCTGTACCCATCCCCACTGTACCCACAAGCGAAGGAACCCCAGCCCCCTGGACTCAGCCCCTCTGGACCCACAAGCCAAGGTACCTCAGCCCCCTGTACCCAGCCCCCATGTACCCAAAAGCCAAGGAACCCCAGACCCCTGTACCCAGCCCCACTGTACCCACAAGCCAAGGAACCCCAGACCCCTGTACCCAGCCCCACTGTACCCACAAGCCAAGGTACCCCAGCCCCCTGTACCCAGCCCCCATGTACCCAAAAGCCAACGAACCCCAGACCCCTGTACCCAGCCCCCTGTACCTACAAGCCAAGGAACCAAAGACCCCTGTACCCAGCCCCACTGTACCCACAAGTCAAGGAACCCCAACCTCCTGTACCCAGCCCCACTCTACCCACAAGTCAAGGAACCCCAACCCCCTGTATCCAGCCCCACTGTACCCACAAGCCAAGGAAACCGCAGACCCCTGTACCCAGCCCCACTGTACCCAAAAGCCAAGGAACCCCAGCCCCTGTACCCAGCCCCAATGTACCCACAAGTCAAGGAAACCTAGCCACCTGTACCCAGCCCCACTGTACCCACAAGCCAAGGAACCCAAGTCCCCTGTACCCAGCCCCACTGTACCCACAAGCCATGGAACCCCAGACCCCTGTACCCAGCCCCACTGTACCCAAAAGCCAAGGAACCCCAGTCCCCTGTACCCAGCCCCACTGTACCCACAAGCCATGGAACCCCAGACCCCTGTACCCAACCCCACTGTATCCACAAGCCAAGGAGCCCCAGACCCTGTACCTAGCCCCCTGTACCCACAAGCCAAGGAAACTGCAGCCCCCTGTACCCAGCCCCACTGTACCCACAAGTCAAGGAACCCCAGCCCCCTCTACCCAGCCCCATGTATCCACAATCCAAGGAACCCTAGCCCCCTGTACCCAGCCCCACTGTACCCACAAGCCAATGAGCCCTAGCCCCCTGTACCCAGCCCCACTGTACCCACAAGCCAAGGAACCCCAGCCCCCTGTACCCAGCCCCACTGTACCCACAAGCCAAGGATCCCCAGCAACCTGTACCCAGCCCCACTGTACCCACAAGCCAAGGAACCTCAGCCCCCTGTACCCAGCCCCACTGTACCCACAAGCCAAGGAACCCAAGCCCCCTGTACCCAGCCGCACTGTAGCCACAAGCCAAGGATCCCCAGCAACCTGTACCCAGCCCCACTGTACCCACAAGCCAAGGAACCCCAGCCCCCTGTACCCAGACCCACTGTACCCACAAGCCAAGGAACCCCAGCCCCCTGTACTCAGCCCCTCTGGACCCACAAGCCAAGGAACCAGAGACCCCTGTACCCAGTCCCACTGTACCCACAAGTCAAGGAACCCCAGCCCCCTGTACCCAGCCCCACTGTATCCACAAGCCAAGGAAGCCCAGCCCCCTACCCAGCCCCACTGTACCCACAAGTCAAGGAACCCCAGAGCCCTGTACCTAGCCCCCTGTACCCACAAGCCAAGGAAACCGCAGCCCCCTGTACCCAGCCCCACTGTACCCACAAGCCAAGGAACACCAGCAACCTTTACCCAGCCCCACTGTACCCACAAGTCAAGGAACCCCAGAGCCCTGTACCTAGCCCCCTGTACCCACAAGCCAAGGAAACCGCAGCCCCCTGTACCCAGCCCCACTGTACCCACAAGCCAAGGAACCCCAGCCCCCTGTACCCAGCCCCACTGTATCCACAAGCCAAGGAAGCCCAGCCCCCTACCCAGCCCCACTGTACCCACAAGTCAAGGAACCCCAGAGCCCTGTACCTAGCCCCCTGTACCCACAAGCCAAGGAAACCGCAGCCCCCTGTACCCAGCCCCACTGTACCCACAAGCCAAGGAACACCAGCAACCTTTACCCAGCCCCACTGTACCCACAAGCCAAGGAACCCAAGACCCTGTATCAGGTGTCAGGGAACACAAGTCAAGGAACCCCAACCCCCTGTACCCAGTCCCACTGTATCCACAAGCCAAGGAACCCCAGACCCCTGTACCTAGCCCCCTGTACCCACAAGCCAAGGAAACTGCAGCCCCCTGTACCCAGCCCCACTGTACCCACAAGCCAAGGAACACCAGCAACCTTTACCCAGCCCCACTGTACCCACAAGCCAAGGAACCCAAGACCCTGTATCAGGTGTCAGGGAACACAAGTCAAGGAACCCCAACCCCCTGTACCCAGCCCCACTGTACCCACAAGCCAAGGAAACCGCAGACCCCTGTACCCAGCCCCACTGTACCCAAAAGCCAAGGAACCCCAGACCACTGTACCCAGCCCCCTGTACCTACAAGCCAAGGAACCACAGACCCCTGTACCCACCACTGTACCCACAAGTCAAGGAAACCTAGCCACCTGTACCCAGCCCCACTGTACCCACAAGCCAAGGAACCCAAGTCCCCTTTACCCAGCCCCACTGTACCCACAAGCCATGGAACCCCAGACCCCTGTACCCAGCCCCACTGTACCCAAAAGCCAAGGAACCCCAGACCACTGTACCCAGCCCCCTGTACCTACAAGCCAAGGAACCACAGACCCCTGTACCCAGCCCCACTGTACCCACAAGTCAAGGAACCCTAGCCACCTGTACCCAGCCCCACTGTACCCACAAGCCAAGGAGCCCAGACCCCTGTACCTAGCCCCCTGTACCCAGAAGCCAAGGAAACTGCAGCCCCCTGTACCCAGCCCCACTGTACCCACAAGTCAAGGAACCCCAGCCCCCTCTACCCAGCCCCATGTATCCACAAGCCAAGGAACCCTAGCCCCCTGTACCCAGCCCCACTGTACCCACAAGCCAAGGAACTCCAGCCCCCTGTACCCAGCCCCACTGTACCCACAAGCCAATGAGCCCTAGCCCCCTGTACCCAGCCCCACTGTACCCACAAGCCAAGGAACACAAGCCCCCTGTACCCAGCCGCACTGTAGCCACAAGCCAAGGAACCCCAGCAACCTGTACCCAGCCCCACTGTACCCACAAGCCAAGGAACCCCAGCCCCCTGTACCCAGCCCTACTGTAACCAAATGCCAAGGAACCCCAGCCCCCTGTACCCAGCCCTACTGTAACCAAATGCCAAGGAACCCCAGCCCCCTGTACCCAGACCCACTGTACCCACAAGCCAAGGAACCCCAGCCCCCTGTACCCAGACCCACTGTACCCACAAGCCAAGGAACCCCAGCCCCCTGTACTCAGCCCCTCTGGACCCACAAGCCAAGGAACCAGAGACCCCTGTACCCAGCCCCACTGTACCCACAAGCCAAGGAAGCCCAGCCCCCTGTACCCAGCTCCACTGTACCCACAAGCCAAGGAAACCGCAGACCCCTGTACCCAGCCCCCTGTACCTACAAGCCAAGGAAGCACAGCTCCTGTACCCAGCCCCACTGTACCCACAAGTCAAGGAACCCTAGCCAACTGTACCCAGCCCCACTGTACCCACAAGCCATGGAACCCCAGAGCCCTGTACCCAGTCCCACTGTATCCACAAGCCAAGGAACCCCAGACCCCTGTACCTAGCCCCCTGTACCCACAAGCCAAGGAAACCGCAGCCCCCTGTACCCAGCCCCACTGAACCCACAAGCCAAGGAACACCAGCAACCTTTACCCAGCCCCACTGTACCCACAAGTCAAGGAACCCCAGCCCCCTGTACCCAGCCCCTCTGTACCCACAAGCCAAGGAACCCCAGCCCCCTGTACCCAGCCCCTCTGTACCCACAAGCAAAAGTACCCCAGCCCCCTTTACCCTGCCCCCATGTACCCACAAGCCAAGGAACCCGAGCCCCCTGTACCCAGCCCCACTGTACCCACAAGCCAAGGAACCCCAACCCCCTGTACCCAGCCCCACTGTACCCACAAGCCAAGGAACACCAGCCCCCTGTACCCAGCCCCACTGTGCCTACAAGCCAAGGAACGCCAGCCCCCTGTACCCAGCCCCACTGTTCCCACAAGCCAAGGAACCCCAGACCCCTGTATCCAGTCCCACTGTACCCACAAGCCAAGGAACCCCAACCCCCTGTACCCAGCCCCACTGTACCCACAAACCAAGGAACCCCAGCCCCCTGTACCCAGTCCCACTGTTCCCACAAGCCAAGGAACCCCAGACTCCTGTATCCAGTCCCACTGTAACCACAAGCCAAGGAACCCCAGCCCCACTGTACCCACAAGCCAAGGAACCCCAGCCCCCTGTACCCAGCCCCCTGTATCCACAAGCCAAGGAACCCCAGACCCCTGTACCCAGCCCCACTGTATCCACAAGCCAAGGAACCCCAGACCCCTGTACCCAGCCCCACTGTAACCACAAGCCAAGGAACCCCAGCCAACTCTACCCAGCCCCACTGTACCCACAAGCCAAGGAATCCCAGACCCCTGTACCCAGCCCCACTGTACCCACAAGCCAAGGAACCCCAGACCCACTGTACCCACAAGCCAAGGAACCACAGACCCCTGTACCCAGCCCCACTGTACCTACAAGCCAAGGAACCAAAGACCCCTGTACCCAGCCCACTGTACCCACAAGCCAAGGAACCCCAGCTCCCTGTACCCAGCCCCACTGTACCCACAAGCCAAGGAACCCCAGCTCCCTGTACCCAGCCCCACTGTACCCACAAGCCAAGGAACCCAAGACCCTGTATCAGGTGTCAGGGAACACAAGCCAAGGAACCCCAGCTCCCTGTACCCAGCCCCACTGTACCCACAAACCAAGGAACCCCAACCCCCTGTACCCAGCCCCACTGTACCCACAAACCAAGGAACCCCAACCCCCTGTACCCAGCCCCACTGTACCCACAAACCAAGGAACCCCAGCCCCCTGTACCCAGTCCCACTGTTCCCACAAGCCAAGGAACCCCAGACTCCTGTATCCAGTCCCACTGTAACCACAAGCCAAGGAACCCCAGCCCCACTGTACCCACAAGCCAAGGAACCCCAGCCCCCTGTACCCAGCCCCCTGTATCCACAAGCCAAGGAACCCCAGACCCCTGTACCCAGCCCCACTGTATCCACAAGCCAAGGAACCCCAGACCCCTGTACCCAGCCCCACTGTAACCACAAGCCAAGGAACCCCAGCCAACTCTACCCAGCCCCACTGTACCCACAAGCCAAGGAATCCCAGACCCCTGTACCCAGCCCCACTGTACCCACAAGCCAAGGAACCCCAGACCCACTTTACCCACAAGCCAAGGAACCACAGACCCCTGTACCCAGCCCCACTGTACCTACAAGCCAAGGAACCAAAGACCCCTGTACCCAGCCCACTGTACCCACAAGCCAAGGAACCCCAGCTCCCTGTACCCAGCCCCACTGTACCCACAAGCCAAGGAACCCCAGCTCCCTGTACCCAGCCCCACTGTACCCACAAGCCAAGGAACCCAAGACCCTGTATCAGGTGTCAGGGAACACAAGCCAAGGAACCCCAGCTCCCTGTACCCAGCCCCACTGTACCTACAAGCCAAGGAACCCCAGCCCCACTGTACCCACAAGCCAAGGAACCCCAGCCCCCTGTACCCAGCCCCACTGTACCCACAAGTCAAGGATCCCCAGCCCCCTGTACCCAGCCCCACTGTACCCACAAGTCAAGGATCCCCAGCCCCCTGTACCTAGCTGCACTGTACCCACAAGCCAAGGAACCCCAGCCCCCTGTACCCAGCCCCACTGTACCCACAAGTCAAGGATCCCCAGCCCCCTGTACCCAGCCCCACTGTACCCACAAGTCAAGGATCCCCAGCCCCCTGTACCCAGCTGCACTGTACCCACAAGCCAAGGAACCCCAGCACCCTGTACCCAGCCCCACTTTACCTACAAGCCAAGGAACCCCAGACCCCTGTACCCAGCCCCACTGTACCTACAAGCCAAGGAACTCCAGCCCCCAATGCGATAGCCCCCGGCATCATGATTGGGGGGGTTTAGCAAGGACTTCTCAGGCTTGCCAGGGGCTGGTAAAATCCAGGGCTGAATTTTGGCCCCAGTCTGACTATAAGGTGGACTCCAGACACCCAAGGCTGACACTGAGACTGTGGTCTGATTGGAGTTCTGGGTTTGGCATGCTGTGAGGCCTGGGTTGGTTGAGGTCTGTTTTTTGGGGGGTGCTTGTTTCCCTGAGTGCCCTATACAGAGGGCGCCTGGGGGAAAAGTGAGCACAATACTTTGGCCAGGTCCAATGTTGCTGCCACAGCCAGCATTGGGCCCCTTCCTGCCATGGGCCCAGGAGCAGTTGCCTCCCCTGCCTCTATGGTATGTGCACCCACGCCAAGAGTGCGAAGATACCCAACATTAGGGGCATTACAGAGGACATCTGGCATTAAAAGAGGATTGAAGAGCCACTTACAGGTAGGTCCATGGCGCACGTCTTAGCTCCTGGCTCCTCCATGTTCTTCTGGAGACATCTCCCGGTAGACGCGACCCCACCGAGTTATTTATGTTGGCGAGGCGCTGTGGCGTGCGCTGGACGGGACACTGGTGATGATGAGCCACAGTAGGAAGAGCAGATTAATGTCATCATTTAGGTTTGTTTAGGGCTTAGATCTGATCTACGGGGAATTCCCGGCCGCTCTCTTTACACAGCAAAATTTGGCCGAGATGTCACAGTGACTGTGTTGGATTCGGGGCCCAGGTTACACCATAGAGAAATGTCACGTGGAGGAGCCATAGTGAGGGGACCGGGGGTCTCTGCAAGTCTGCGCGCTCCCATTGCAAATTCAATATTGGATCATAAAAACCTTTTACAACTTACAGATCACATACAGAGGCAGCGACGCTGAAAATACTAAATACCCTTTAGCTTTTACAAAAGAAAAAATGAAAAATGGAGAAATTCCCTTCCTCTAAAGTTAAGCCGCACTACATCTGTACACCAGAGAAGTCGGTTCAGATGAACCATTTCTACACGACCCACCTTGTTATATGACATAATGATCAACGATCAACGATCAATTGATCTTCACTTGTATCAGTAAATTGCTGGTTTAGGTTGATTGGCTCCTCTCATAAGTTTATACAAAAAAACAGGGGTTTAGGCTGACCCCTTTGTGGCAGGAGAGCTCAAATCGACCCTGACCTCGCATTTGCTAAATATACCTTTTACTTTACATACACAATGGATTAAAGTTTATACATTGTTTTGTTATCGAATATTTAAAAAACATTTTTCTGTGCATGCACTGTGGCACACACTACCAACTTCATCTACATAAATACAAGCAAATTGTGCAACCATGTGACTTGATCGGTGGTAGGGATCAGTTTTCACTAATAGCGCGTACTAGTTTCGCCTGCTTTAAGGCTTCTTCAGCGCCCTTACATGATATCTATATAAGTACAGATATAATAATTAGTGTTTGCTCATATACACAGAACATGGGTAAGTCCTGCAGTCAACAATAGTGATGTACCTGGATATAACAATAGCATGATTATGGTTAATATACAGGAGAAAAAAGGGGGGGCCCACGGCTGTTGGAGGGAGATACACAATCCATCAAACAACACTCTCTGATCTGCCGATTTTAATTTCTCACATGCATTGGAGGTCTAGAATACATAATTACATGATGTCTTGTTATGGCTAATTAAATGTAATTTAAATAAAGTAATCTGCGTGTGTGTATAAAAATCATTATGAGAAACTCTCTATTAAGCCATAGGGTCAAGCAAGTTAGAGCAACATTAGGCAATCAGAACCACAATGATATGTAATTTAGATACTAAATAGATAATCTGCAATAGGTGAGTACTTTGTAGCCTGGTCCGAGTGGCCTGGCTAATAAAAGCCACAATGCGCTCCTGTACTGGTGCCAGCAACCTGCGGGAGGGAGGGAGGGCAGCTCGTACTGAGCTATTCTTATATCCCTCCCGCAGCCCTACACACACACTACATCTGATTATAAAAATGTATAATTAACCTTTATTGTAACTACAAAAACATTGATTGTGCCCCCTATGCAAGGCCCACTCTACAAAACATGACCCACCTGGAAAAGTTATTTATTTAAAAAAAAAAAGGGAATTTTTTAATCCCATTGCTGTCTCCCTCAACATCCTGGCGCAGTGTTCCACCTGAATGTGCCCTGTCTCTCATGAGGAGTGGTTTGAGGCCTAGCAGTCTCCTCTAGATGACTATTGGTCTCCTCATGATGATTGCACTTTGAGGCCTAGCAGTTTTCTCTTGATGACCATTGGTCTCCTCATGCTGACTGTTGGTCTCCTCTTGATGACCGTTGGTCTCCTCATAATGACTGTTGGTCTCCTCTTGATGACCGCTGGTCTCCTCATGATGACTGTTGGTCTCCTCATGATGACTGTTGGTCTCCTCATGATGACTGCATTTCGAGGCCTAGCCATTTTTTCTTGATGACTCTTGGTCTCCTCGTGAGGTCTGCACTTCAAGGCCTAGCAATTTTCTCTCGATGACTGTTGGTCTCCTCATGATGATTGCACTTTGAGGCCCAGCAGTCTTCTCTTGATGACTGTTGGTCTCCCCATGATGACTGCCCTTCGAGGCCTAGCAGTCTTCTCTTGATGACTGTTGGTCTCTCCATGATGACTGCCCTCCGAGGCCTAGCAGTCTTCTCATGATGACTGTTGGTCTCCTCATGATGAATTCCCTTTGAGGCTTAGCAGTCTGCTCTTGATGACTGCCCCTTGAGGCCTAGCAGTCTTCTCTTGATGACTGTTGGTCTCCTCGTGATGATTGCCCTTTGAGGCCTAGCAGTCTTGTCATGATTACTGTTGGTCTCCTCATAATGATTGCCCTTTGTGGTCTAGCAGTCTTCTCTTGATGACTGTCGGTCTCCCCATGATGACTGCCCTTTGAGGCCTAGCAGTCTTCTCTTGATAACTGTTGGTCTCCTCATGATGACTGGTCCCTTTGAGGCCTAGCTGTCTTCTCATGATGACTGTTGGTCTCCTCATGATGACTCCCCCGAAACTTCTTCATGAGCGTAGTGCTGCAGACACATTTTATTGGTTTGATCTATTATAAAATATGTATAAAATTGTTTAAGAGTTGGAATTTTACAAAATGGCCGAAGACCGTGTATTCCAAGATAGCTGAAACCATGTGGCTTGTTTCCTTTGGTATATGTGTCGATCTGGGATTGGGTAATAGGATTAAGGTTAACAGGTTGCATACATGGCATTCACCCATCGGACGATTTTGGGGACCTGTGATTCTTCAAGAGGTGTGGTCCTTTGCTGGACAAAAGCATTCAACTCTGCTTTGTGCACACACTTTTTCTTCCCCTCAACCCGGAAACGATTCATGGACCTTTTTGCTGAAACTTGAAGGACCCGAATGACCATGGAACCAGGACTACTTAACGGGGAGGCCGATTCAGTAATAGCGCCAGGTAGCGACAGATGAGCGACTGTAGCGTGATTTTCTCAGCGCCAGCCAGTATTCGCTGTGCTTGGCCGGCGTTAGCTTGATGACAGCGACTCAGTCGGTGTGCGGTAATGTTGAATACGGGCTTAGGGGTCGCTGTTTCACAGGTTCAGCGTTGTATGTGAGCGCCTGACAACGAATGGCCAGAGCGAACGGCTAGCTGCATATTCATTAACAAATCATGCTCCGAATTTGCTGGCGCTGTCCATTCCTTGTTTAAACCCCAGAGCGCTGGCGGCGATGGGTGTAAAAGAGTTTTTAACCCCTAAACAACCATATTTTTTGATTGTAAAATTATACATGTTTTTTGAATCATTTTGTAATATGAATACATTAATATCAGACCTGTAATATCAATTCTGCACAATTTTTATCATTAATTAAAGATTGCTCCATTGAAATGCATTGGACAACGCCAGGGAGCGACAGGTCATACCTGGCGCTGTGATGGAATTTGCTGCGGCGCTGTTCGTTCCAGGCGGCTTCATGATGAATCCCGCGCTTGCTGTTGCTCTCGCCGGCGCTAGCCTCATTTAGCTTGATAAATGCGTCATTGTGACCGCCGCCGGGCGTACTTGAGTCGGTAGCCGCTGATAGCTGGCGCTACCTGGCGCTCACCGTTCGCTACCTGGCGCTAGCCCTTGATAAATAAGGGCCTAAGATAAATTTGTTCCCTGAATTTTTGTTGAGAACTGTATTTTTGTAACTTTTGTCTGGGGTCTTGCCTGCTTGCTTGTGATGTGATAAATTAAGTAGTAGTAATTCATAGCGCATTTATCCTCAGAACTCAGTGTTTTAAATGAACTTTAAACATACTGTGAGGAACTCGCCTGTTCCGAGGGACCTGCGACGAGCGTCTGCCAGCCGCCGCCGCGTTCCCCTGGTTTTCTGGAGCAGGGCGTGCTCACCACTCCCAGAAGGCGGAGAGCGTGGCGAGCCGCCCTGCCTGCCTCCCTTGCTCCCCTGTAGTAATAAACGCGCACGGTTAACAGAGCGTCTCACAGCTGATGCCGCTCTGTTTAGTTCTTAGTGCACAGCTGAGGGTCTCAGGGGCTGGTCAGGGCAGTCCAGCCCCTGGGATCAGTACCAATCACATAATGTATCACAGTTGCACCAATCACTACACTATTATCCCTGAACTCCTATTGGCCAGTCATCCTTTTAAATAAAGTCCAGCCCTGACCCCGTTGCCCGTTATAGCCAGCATTGCACAGGGTGTGACTTTACTCGTGATTGACCCGGCTTCGTCTGATCTTTTGTCGCCCGAACCGAACCTTTGCTTGTCCGACCTTGAACTTCGTCTGACTCCTTGGATACCGCGTTACCTCCGATCACCCGGCCTGACCCTTAGCTTGTTTCTGACCATTCTTCTGCCTTAGCCTTGTGAGTAGACGCACCTTAGGGCTGACTACCTGTGTATGACCTCGGCTTTGGGATACCCATTGTGGTTCATATGCCTTCAACGTAAGCTGACATCCTTTGCGCCTTTTAAGTCCTGGGGGCAACCGTGTCCGGCAAGGCATATCGCGCACCCCAGCGAGCGGGGGCTTGTCTATAGGTGGAAGCTTGGAGATTGGGGGTTGTAACTCTAGATCAAATGGTGGAGCAAAGTAGAGAGGCACATTTAGGACAAGAGAGGGTCCAGAGCAATGTGGCCCTTGCTACGGAATGGCGGTGTATGAGGAACCACTCAATGTCTGGCTGTGTGATTGGCTTATGTCTGCTATGGAGTCTGAGCTCTCTGTCAGTTAGACTGTTGGCAGGATGGTCAACACATGTCCACTGGTTGCTAAAGCGAGTTCTAACCTGTTGCTGCTGACAGCACCAGTCATTGTGCCGCTGCTTCTCCCTGGTGGTGAGGGGTTTAAATGTGCAATTGTATGAAAACCAAGGACCCTGGTTGCTTTTTACAGGATTTATAGGCCTATTTTATGAATATTATATAGTAATGAGGGTTAACCCGGGCTGTTACTTGGTTCCCAGGCCCTAAGCAAATTGTATAAATGTAACCAAATAAGCACAGAGCAAAAACAGTTCAGTGTTTCAACTAATACGCAGCTCCTCGGTATGATCCAAAAGAGGCTGTAATCCCAGTGCGCATGCACAAAGTCCACACTGTGCCCGTCACCCTTAGGAAATATTCTTACCAAAAGGTTCAAGATTAGCAGGCAGAAACATATGTCATACACTCTCCTATTACGCAGAGGTCGTCTTTCCAAAATATATGCTTGTAGGTCCTCTTTCAGTCTTTATACACCATTGGACTCAATGTAGTCCAAAAACCAAAAAAGGAAAAGAAAAGATATCTAGTGCAACTCTGTCAGTTAATGATTCAGGCTTTAATAAAACTCATATGCACTTACACAGTAATGTAGATTAATAGCATAAAAGGATTTCCCGTCTGAGAGGTGTTCCCCCAAGTTCCCACACGCGGCCGTCGTTGGGAAATAGAGAAAATCACTCCAATCAACAAGGAATAACAAGAGAGCCCACACTCCCCTACCTAACGCGTTTCATTGGTAAATCCAACTTTATCAAATTGTATAAATAGTAGTAGAAGAAGTACTTCCCTTCCTCCTCAATACTGAGGCCCACAAAAGACTGAATGAGAGGTAGGTAGGTAAGAACTGTACAATAACCCCACCCAAATATAAGGTTGAGAGTTTGGCCTAATTTTTAATACAACACAACTTTACCTGGGCCCCCAAGAACCAGCAGCAATATTAAAACCCATCAAAGACAAGTGAGAAGTAAGTAGGTAAGTAATAATAAGTATAAGATTGAGGGTTTTGTTTAATAAAAGCATTTACATTTAACACAGACGTTACTGGGCCCCACAAAGAACCAGCGGTATTTTTAAGACCCACCAAAGATGAGTTAGAAGTAGGTAGGTAAGTAATAATGATGCCACTTCAGAACCAAGTATAAGATTGAGGGTTTTGTTTAATAAAAACAGTTACATTTAACACAGATGTTACTAGGCCCCATAAAGAACCAGCGGTAAAATACAGGCACACCCAAAACTAGGTAGGTAGGTAGATGAGAACTGTATAATATCCAAAGCCAATTATAAAGTTGGGGTTTTGCTAAATAAAATGTTTGAAGGTTTTGAGTAATAAAAACATTTATATTTAACACAGATGTTACTGGGCTCACAAAGAATATTGAGGCCCACCACAGGCCATGAGTGAGAGGTAAGTAGGTGAGTAAGGACAATGTGCAATAGCCAGACCCAAGTATAAAGTTATGGGTAGGGCTTAGAAACTGCTCATATTGAGTGAATAGTGGCTGCAAGTCACTATGGCTGCAATTCAGACTCCATTCCAAGTCTGAATCCTTCTAAGTCTGCAGCGAATTTAACCTGAATTCAACCTGGAGGAAACCTGCACCGGATTCTGCTTGTCTGAATAGCCCAGCATCAACTAAAATGATCACCTTCTACCTCATCACACTGCTTCCTCTTACCCTCAGAATCCTAGGCTCACAGTATCCCCCTGCTCCTGGTAAGTCCCTATATATCTCCCCCTCTCTGCTCACGAATTCCTTTCCTTGGCAAAATCACACACGACCTCTATATCCAAGCACAAGACACATTACTCCACCCTCAAAAGCCACAACCATACTCTTAGTTGCCGCTGGGGACATCAGTCCTAATCCAGGTCCACTCTCTCCACCCGCCTCCTCCATAACTATTCATTTTTCATCAAAGCCAAAAGTCTACAACCGTGTTAAACCGGGATACACACGCAACCTATCTAATCTGATACAGCTCACTCACTCTCCATCCCTTCCCGCCACTGTCACCTGCGCACTGTGGAATGCACGCTCAGTGCGCAATAAACTCACCTATATTCACGACCTGTTTCTCTCTAACTATTTTACCTTCATGGGACTCACAGAAACATGGCTGACCCCATCAGACACAGCTTCACCCGCTGCCCTCTCACATGGGGGACTACATCTCAGCCACACCCCCAGATCCAACAACAAACAGGGTGGGGGTGTCGGCATCCTTCTATCTGATTTCTGCTCCTTTAACCCACTCCCTGCCTTGCCATCTCTATCCTTCTCATCCTTTGAAGCTCACTGTGTCCGCTTATATTCCCCCTGTAACCTGAAAATCGCAGTCATCTACCGCCCTCCTGGAACTACTACTCTTTTCTTCGACCACTTTTGTACCTGGCTCCTTCAGTTCCTGTCCACAGACATCCCTGCAATCATCATGGGTGACTTCAACATATCTGTGGACACTAGCAACCCTGCTGCCACCAGACTACTGTCACTAACCTCATCTTTTGGCCTCAAGCAATGGTCTACTGCACCCACCCACAAAGACGGCCACACAATTGACCTCCTCTTCTCTAACCTCTGCTCTGTATCAAACCTCTCGTCCTCTTTGCTCCCCCTCTCTGACCATAATCTGCTGACTATGACCCTCTCTCCAATGCCTGCAAACCCCCCTCCACACATACCCACAACTCAACGCAGGAACGTAAGAAACCTAGACCTTCAGTCCTTTTCTGCCTCACTTCAACCTCTTCAGACCTTGACCTCATTCACCGACATAGACGCTGCATCATCACACTACCATAATACTCTCTCCTCAGCTCTGGACTCTGCCGCCCCCCTCACCTATAGCCGTCCCTGCACCAAAAACCCCCAACCCTGGCTAAATGCAAGCACAACCAGATTGAAACAGCTGTCTCGAGCTGCTGAACGGCGATGGAGGAAAACCAAAGCCAATCATGACTTTCTATTCTATAAACAAGCCCTTCAGGATCTCAGGACTTACCTTTCATCTGCTAAGCAAGCTTATTTCTCTTCACTGATTTCTGCACAAGCCCGGAATCCCAAACAACTCTTCAACACTTTCAGTTCCTTACTCTACCCACCACCTCCTCCTCCAACCTCCCAAAAAACAGCAGAAGAATTTTCTACATTCTTCAAAGAAAAGATTGACAACATTTGACTTGGCTTTGTCCCTCAGAATCCCTCACCACTTCAAACTATCCCCCCGCCTTACTCTCTTACTTTCTTCACTCCAATAACTGAGCTTGGACTAACCTCTCTCATATCTAGGGCCTACCTGACTACCTGCTCCCTCGATCCTATTCCATCCCACCTTATTCCTCAACTGTCTCCATCCCTCACTCCAGCCTTAACCTCCATATTCAACCTTTCTCTTTCCACTGGCACCTTTCCTTCTTCCTACAAACATGCAGTTATTACTCCAATAATCAAGAAACCCTCTCTCGACCCCTCTGCCCTCTCCAGCTACAGCCCTATCTCGCTACTCCCTATCTCCAGCTACCGCCCTATCTCACTACTCCCCTTCTCCAGCTACAGCCCTATCTCACTACTCCCCTTCTCCAGCTACAGCCCTATCTCACTACTCCCTTTCTCCTCCAAACTTATTGAACAACATGTCCACTCAGAACTGTCACAATACTTATCCACTAACAACTTATTTGACCCCTTACAATCAGGATTCCACCGTAACCACTCCACTGAAACTGCCCTCACCAAAGTCACCAATGATCTGCTCACTGCCAAAAGCATTGGTCACTACTCCATCCTCATCCTTCTTGACCTCTCCTCAGCCTTTGATACTGTCGACCACTCTCTGCTTATTGATATTCTCTCCTCTCTTGGGGTTCAAGGGCTTGCACCGTCTTGGCTCACCTCTTACCTCTCTGATAGATCATTCAGTGTATTCTATTCTAACACGGTCTCATCCTCACGTTCCCTTTCTGTTGGTGTGCCGCAAGGTTCTGCCCTAGGCCCCCTACTTTTCTCAGTCTACACCCACGGCCTTGGCAAACTTATAACTTCACTAGGCTTCCAATACCACTTCTATGCGGATGACACTCAGGCCCCAATCTCTCCTCTCTCCTATCTCTCCTCCCCAACTGCCTCTCAGCTATTTCTTCATTCATGTCATCTCGCTACCTCAAGCTAAACATGGACAAGGCGCACGCCATCACCCGGCTGCATGTGTCTGTCGCGTTCTCTGGCACACTGACGGCTGGGCAGCAGCACCTCGTTGGGGAGACCTCCATGCTGGGAGGTCCCCTGTGTGAAGTTGGGAGGCACATGAATGAAAGGATTTCAAGGTACTGTTTCTATTCATTTGTCCTAATACTAAGCTGAGTACATTATACTAGAATAGCTTGCTTAAGAAGCCACCTACATACATAATAAAAAAGATAACGCGTTTAAACAAACATAATCTGTTACTTAATATTTGCTAGCCTTTTACTGGTATGTATTCAGGGCCTCCTCCTTCCTTGCTCAGTGCCACAGTGTGTTCCAATATTGTATTTGATTATTTCTGACTTTACCTGACCTTTCTGGTTACCCTAAACTTTACTTTTTATTTAACCCTGCCTAGATCGGCTGCAGGTGTTGTGCCTTTGCTGAATATTTTCTGCCTTTGAGCAACCATTGATATATTATGACTCCCAAGCCAGGATCTGTGTGTGTTTTCTTGGAACAGGTATTTTGCTTTAAATAATTATCATCCATATGTATGGATTTTTTTTGATATTGGATTTGATATATTCTTTTGATGTTCTCATCATTTATCTGTTTGTGTGTGTCTTCAGATGTTATAATGTATTTCCTATTTTTAAAAAATTGTTTTGTTGTTTATTTTTCCTCAATATTGGAATAGTGTGAACAAAGGGGCGCTGAAGAAGCCTGGGACTCAGGCGAAACTAGTCCGCCCAGAACCTCTATGGTCATAGAATAAATACACTGTATGATGATCTAATGGTTGTTTTATCAATATGTGTATGCTATCTGTATATTTATACTGTAGGTATATGTCGTTTGTACTAGGATTATTATGAATATTTTTGTCGTTGTGTCTACTTATAACCTTTGTGGAATCGGATGTCTGAAATTTCTATACAGTGTGGATAAATAAATTTATTGGTTTATGGTATTGTAATGTATTTAAGTCTTTCTTAGTGGCGTGGTGTAGCCAACCGGAGCTCTGTCGCTGTCTCTCTCTTGGGGGTTACCCAATAACCCCTGTCCTTTCTTTTGTTGTAAACATGGACAAGACAGAACTGGTCATTTTCCCACCCTCTAACTCCCCTCCCCTCTCTAACACGTCTATTTCTGTCAACAATTACACAATACCAGCAACTCCCAAGCTCGGTGCCTGGGAGTCATTCTGGACTCTGCCCTCTCTTTCAAACCACATATTCACTCCCTGGCCCCGCCTCCTATCATCCCCTGGCCCCGCCTCCTATCATATCCTGGTCCCGCCCCTTCCTCACACCACATATTCACTCCCTGGCCACCTCCTGTCGCCTCCAACTTAAAAACATCTCCCGCATCCGTCCTTTCCTCTCACCTGACACCACTATAATGCTAGTGCACGCCCTGGTCATATCCCGACTGGATTACTGCAACATCCTTCTTTGTGGCTTACCAACTAACAGACTGGCACCCCTCCAATCTATCCTGAACTCTGCTGCTCGCCTCATCCATCGCTCCTCTCGCTCCGCCAGTTCTGCGCCTCTCTGCCAATCCCTACACTTGCTGCAGATCCCACAGCGAATCCTGTTCAAAACTCTAACTCTCGCATACAAGGCTCTCTCCAACCAGGCCCCTCCCTACATCTCATCTCTAATCCAACAGTATCAACCTAGACGCAGCCTCCGCTCTGCTGCCGACCTTCTCCTGTCCTCCACCCTGGTCACCTCCTCTCACGCCCGCCTCCAGGACTTCTCAGGTGCAACTTCAATCTTCTGGAATGCACTCCCGCACCCAATCCGCCACTCCACAACCCTCAAAACCTTCAAAGGCGCCCTTAAAACTCACTTATTCAGACAAGCATATAATCTGGCCTAACCAATCTTCTAAAGGGCACAAAGCTCAATACTGACTGTGTGTGATCCTTCCCCCTCGTCTTCACCCCTCTTCCATGCGCCCTGCCAGAGGGATAGCGAGGATGCAGCTGAGGCTCACGCATGCACCGTTGGCCCAGGAAAGAAGGTAAGTGTGTGGGGCGAACTGGGGGGTTTCACACAGCTATGTCCCTAAGGAGGAGCCGGCTATGAAGCAACAATGGCGCCCATTTGTGCAGGCAGGAGATTTTATAGTGGCCGAGCATGTGCGACTTCTAAGGGCGGTGGTCGGGGTGGCTTGTGGGGGGCTAGGAGCGGATTAGCAGGCTGCATTGCATCATCTGCGACCTCAGCTTCCTCCACTTCCTGTGACTTTTCCATTGCCACCTCCTTGTGCCCAAATCCACGTGTTGTAGCCAATGAAAACCACAAGTTCGTTCGAACAAACTCGAGGAAAACTCTTGGCCGTGCTGAAAGTTCATAGATGTGGGCGGGGCTCCTTGGAACACCATTTAAAATCTATCACCGAAAGTAATTATAATAAATGTTCCTAAGAGTGTGCATGTACAGAGGAGTCAATCTTCACAGTGTTCTCTCCAGCGCAGCAGCACAATGCACGCATCACAGAAAGCCGCGTGCCAGCTGTGAGCTATTTACATTTTCAATCAGGCTCGTGGCTGCTTTACAATGTATCACAGCTGATTACAATAGAAACAGTTATGATACATCAGCTGCGCCTTGCTTATAACAATGTAACACTCACCAGGGAGCTTGCAGGCAATACAGAGTCTCTCATCGTGTTACAATCACAGAAGGAGAAAAAGATTAAGCAGCCTGATTTTTTTCAAAACACCCAACACAATTTATAGCGTTGTGAGAGCTGTCGCCTCTGGACTTCTGGATATTCATTATCCCAATACAAAAATTGCTCCGTTAGCTATACATAAATAGTGTTCCTAAACGACCAATCAATCGAAACAGTGAATAAAACTTGAAGACCGGTGCTACTGTGAATGAGATATTTATTGACAGCTCAGCGCGTGTCACAGTGATGTCATAGGTACAATAGTGGTGTCGGTATATAGATCAGATAACATATATGGATGCGATCCCAGCACCCCAGCTCTCCCCACTCCTCTTAAAGTGACAGTCCAGTCTAAATAACTCTTGTGGTTCATGGGAGCATGATGTCACGATGGGAATTGCTGCGGCTGTCATGATGGGGATTCCTGCGGCTGCCACCTCATTGTCTTCTCTTGATAGAGGTCAATGGGGCGGCTGCCAGGGTAACCCCATCATGGCTGTTCTCGTGAACCATAAGAGATATTTAGATTAGAGCGTCCCTTTAATAGAAGTGAAGAGCAGAAATGGTTTCCTGTTATCCCATTTATCCACAGAAGAGCAGCCCCCCATCCCCAGTAACTGTGCCATACAGCAAAAGCATCTCCCCGAATGAGTCCTCCTTCATTACGGTACATTTGGGGGTCTGCAGGGTTACACAGTAATGTGCAGTTTGGAGTTCCGTTGTCTCATATCTGAGGGCCACGAGTTGGAGAACTTGTCTCATATCTGAGGGTCACGTTGGTCCGAGCTGCCCAATATTTTAGCCTAGTTTTGTGAAGTTCCCATATCATGGAGGGGGACCGGTGGGGGTCTGCAGGGTCACCCAGTAATGTGAGTTCCGGTGAACTTGTCTCATATCTAAGGGTCATAAGTTGGAGAACTTGTCTCATATCTGAGGGTCACGAGTTGGAGAACTTGTCTCATATCTGAGGGTCACGTTGGTCCGAGCTGCCCAATATTTTAGCCTAGTTTTGTGAAGTTCCCATATCATGGAGGGGGACCGGTGGGGGTCTGCAAGGTCACCCAGTGATGTGAGTTCCGGTGAACTTGTCTCATATCTAAGGGTCATGAGTTGGAGAACTTGTCTGATATCTGAGGGTCACGAGTTGGAGAACTTGTCTCATATTTGAGGGTCACGTTGGTCCGAGCTGCACAATATTTTAGCCTAGTTTTGTGGAGTTCCCATATCATGGAGGGGACCTGTGGGGGTCTGCAAGGTCACCCAGTGATGTGAGTTCCGGTGAACTTGTCTCATATCTGAGGGTCAGGAGTTGGAGAACTTGTCTCATATCTGAGGGTCACGTTGGTCCGAGCTGCCCAATATTTTAGCCTAGTTTTGTGGAGTTCCCATATCATGGAGGGGACCTGTGGGGGTCTGCAAGGTCACCCAGTGATGTGAGTTCCGGTGAACTTGTCTCATATCTGAGGGTCAGGAGTTGGAGAAATTGTCTCATATCTGATGGTCACGAGTTGGAGAACTTGTCTCATATCTGAGGGTCACGTTGGTCCGAGCTGCCCAATATTTTAGCATAGTTTTGTGGAGTTCCCATATCATGGAGGGGGACCTGTGAGGGGTGAAGGAGCCTCAAGCTATAGAGCGGGAAAGAAGCCAATAGAAGCAGCCGCAAAAGATTATCGGAAAACCATTGGCAACAAACAGATCGATCTCCAATTAGCCAAATGGGATGGAAACCCCGACACCTAATGGAACCTTTTTGATTAAATTTTTAAACTTTTTCCATTTTTTCTTAAACCAACCTCGTTGCTGTGGCTGCTCCTGGAAAAAAAACAGAAAAATCTGGTGAATACAGAGCAAGATACAACCAGTCTCACCCTGCTGCATCCGAGGACCCCGGACACAACTATTCCCACCCTGCTGCACCCGAGGACCCCGGACACAACTATTCCCACCCTGCTGCACCCGAGGACCCCGGACACAACCGTTTCCACCCTGCTGCACCCGAGGACCCCGAACACAACCATTCCCACCCTGCTGCACCCGAGGACGCCAGACACAATCATTACCACCCTGCTGTACTCGAGGACCCCGGACACAACCATTCCCACCCTGCTGCACCCAAGGACCCCGGACACAACCGTTTCCACCCTGCTGCACCCGAGGACCCCGGACACAACCGTTTCCACCCTGCTGCACCCGAGGACCCCGAACACAACCATTCCCACCCTGCTGCACCCGGGGACCCCGGACACAACCGTTTCCACCCTGCTGCACCCGAGGACCCCGGACACAACCGTTTCCACCCTGCTGTACCCGAGGACCCCGGACACAACCATTCCCACCCTGCTGTACCCGAGGACCCCGGACACAACCGTTTCCACCCTGCTGTACTCGAGGACCCCGGACACAACCATTCCCACCCTGCTGCACCCAAGGACCCCGGACACAACCATTTCCACCCTGCTGCACCCGGGGACCCCGGACACAACCGTTTCCACCCTGCTGCACCCGAGGACCCCGAACACAACCATTCCCACCCTGCTGCACCCAAGGACCCCGGACACAACCATTTCCACCCTGCTGCACCTGATGACCACGGACACAACCATTCCCACCCTACTGCACCCGAGGACCCCGGACACAACCATTCCCACCCTGCTGCACCAGAGGACCCCGGACACAACCATTCCCACCCCGCTGCACCTGAAGACCCCGGACACAACCATTTCCACCCTGCTGCACCTGATGACCCCGGACACAACCATTCCCACCCTGCTGCACCAGAGGACCCCGGACACAACCATTCCCACCCTGCTGCACCAGAGGACCCCGGACACAACCATTTCCACCCTGCTGCACCAGAGGACCCCGGACACAACCATTTCCACCCTGCTGCACCTGATGACCCCGGACACAACATTTCCCACCCTGCTGCAATGAGGACCCAAGAAACAACTATTCCCGCCCTGTTGACACTGAGGCCCCCTGGACACAACCATTCCCACCCTAATGCACCAGAGGACCCCGGACACAACCATTTCCACCCTGCTGCAATGAGGACCCCGGACACAACCATTCTCGCCCTGCTGCACCTGAAGACCCCGGGCACAACCATTTCCACCCTGCTGCTCCCGAGGATCCTGGACACAACCATTTCCATCCTGCTGCACCCGAGGACCCCGGACACAACCATTCCCACCCTGAAGCACCCGAGGACGCCAGACACAACCATTACCACCCTGCTGCACCCGAGGACCCCGGACACAACCATTCCCACCCTGCTGCACCCGAGGACCCCGGACGCATACCAATCCTACCCTGTTGCAATGAGGTCCCCGGACACAACCATTCCCACCCTGCTGCACCTGATGACCCCGGACACAACCATTCCCACCCTGCTGCACCCGAGGACCCCGGACACAACCATTCCCACCCTGCTGCACCCGAGGACCCCGGACGCAACCATTCCCACCCTGCTGCAATGAGGACCCCAGGAACAACCATTCCCTCCCTGCTGCACCTGAAGACCCCGGACACAACCATTTCCACTCTGCTGCACCTGATGACCCCGGACACAACCATTTCGACCCTGCTGCACCTGAGGACGCCGGACAGAACCATTACCACCCTGCTGTACCCGAGGACCCCGGACACAACCATTCCCACCCTTCTGCACCCAAGGACCCCGGACACAACCATTCCCACCCTGTTGCAATGAGGACCCCAGGAACAACCATTCCCACCCTGTTGACACTGAGAACCCTGGACACAACCATTCCCACCCTGCTGCACCTGATGACCCCGGACACAACCATTCCCACTCTGCTGCACCTGATGACCCCGGACACAACCATTCCCACTCTGCTGCACCCGAGGACCCCGGACACAACCATTCCCACCCTGCTGCACCTGAGGACCCCGGACACAACCATTCCCACCCTGCTGCACCTGATGACCCCGGACACAACCATTCCCACTCTGCTGCACCCTAGGACCCGGGACACAACCATTTCCACCCTGCTGCACCCGAGGACCCCGGACACAACCATTCCCACCCTGCTGCACCCGAGCACCTTGGACACAACCATTTCCACCCTGCTGCAATGAGGACCCCGGACACAACCATTCCCATCCTGCTGCAATGAGGACCCCAGGAACAATCATTCCCACCCTGCTGCACCCGAGGACCCCGGACACAACCATTCCCACCCTGCTGCACCTGAGGACCCCGGACACAACATTTCCCACCCTACTGCATCTGAGGACCCCGGACACAACCATTGACACCCTGTTGACACTGACGACCCCAGACACAACCATTCCCACCCTGCTGCACCCAAGGACCCCAGACACAATCATTCCCACCCTGCTGCACCCGAGGACCCCGGACACAACCATTCCCTCCCTGCTGTACCCGAGGACCCCGGACACAACCATTCCCACCCTGCTGCACCCGAGGACCCTGGACACAACCATTTCCACCCTGCTGCACCCGGGGACCCCAGACACAACTATTCCCACCCTGCTGCACCTGAGGACCCCGGACACAACCATTCACACCCTGCTGCACCTGAGGACCCCAGACACAAGCATTTCCACCATGATGCACCCGAGGACCCCGGACACAACCATTCCCACCCTGCTGCACCCGAGGACCCCGGACACTACCATTCCCACCCTGCTGCACCCGAGGACGCCAGACACAACCATTACCACCCTGCTGCACCCGAGGACCCCGGACACAACCATTCCCACCCTGCTGCACCCGAGGACCCCGGACACAACCATTCCCACCCTGCTGCACCCGAGGACCCCGGACACAACCATTCCCACCCTGCTGCACCCGAGGACCCCGGACACAACCATTCCCACCCTGCTGCAATGAGGACCCCAGCCACAACCATTCCCACCCTGTTGACACTGAGGACCCCGGACACAACCATTCCCACCCTGCTGCAATGAGGACCCCGGGAACAACCATTCCCACCCTGCTGCACCTGATGACCCCGGACACAACCATTCCCTCCCTGCTGCACCCGAGGCCCCCGGACACGACCATTCCCACCCTGCTGCACCCGAGGACCCTGGACACAACCATTCCCTCCCTGCTGCACCCGAGCCCGCAGACACGACCATTGACACCCTGTTGACACTGAGGACCCCGGACACAACTATTCCCATCCTGCTGCCAATGATGACCCCAGACACAACCATTCGCACCCTGCTGCACCTGAGGACCTCAGACACAACCATTCCCACCCTGATGCACCCAAGGACCCCAGACACAATCATTCCCACCCTGCTGCACCTGAGGACCCCGGACACAACCATTCCCACCCTGCTGCACCCGAGGACCCCAGACACAACCATTCCCACCCTGCTGCACCTGAGGACCCCGGACACAACCATTCCCACCCTGCTGCACCCGAGGACCCTGGACACAACCATTCCCACCCTGCTGCACCCGAGGACCCCAGACACAACCATTCCCACCCTGCTGCACCCGAGGACCCCGGACACAACCATTCCCACCCTGCTGCACCTGAGGACCCCGGACACAACCAATCCCAGCCTGCTTAAAGTGGACCAACACCCAGGATTTTGACTAACCTGGGTTTTGGTCCACTTCGGCGGGGCACCCCGATCGGGGTTGTCCCTCTCTCTGAAACCCCCCAGAAACCCCCAAAAACTCCTCTCCCCGCTCCCACGTGACCGCGCCATCCAATCCCCGCCGACGTCCAAGCGGGTGACAGCGGCGTCCAAGACAGCGCATCCGCCGCCGCCTCCCGCGCGTCACTCTCGGCGTGCGCGCGCCCGCACCGGCCGTCTGTGAATGGCCGGCGCGGGCGCGCGCACGTCTAGAGGGGCGCGTGGGAGGCGGCGGAAGCGGCGGCGGATCAGGTAAGGAGTTTGGGGGTTTTTTTGGGGGTGATCGAGTGAGATTCCCGGGCCGATCACCCCTGGGTGTTGGTCCACTTTAATCCGAGGACCCGGACACAACCATTCCCACCCTGCTGAATCCAAGGACCATACACACAATCATTTCCAACCTGCTGCAACTGAGGACCCCGACACAACCCCAAGCCAGTCAAATGACTCAGTTTCCATCAGAGAATACAACCTAATGTCCCCTCCACATTCGCACACTGGTATTATACATTTATATAGCACTGACATATACCAAAAGCACTGTAAGATAACATATTAAAACCTCCTATCAGGTCTCCTGGCATAGCTGTTTGGCATAATTCCTTATTACTCACCCGCACACCCCAGTAGATGGGTTGGTCGCTGCACAGTAGGTTGATGTAAAGGCCCAGTTTGGTGCGGTCAGCTTTTTCCTCTCCTGGCTGGAAGTTATAGGTGATCTCGCTGGTGCCGCTGTCCTGTGAGGCAAATAGAGATCAAAGTGGTGTTATAATTCAAAGCTACATAAAGTGCTCATGTAACAAGTTTAAGAAGCCCTCTGCCTTAAAATTCGTTAGTAATTCCTTGCTACCTTTTAATCAACCCTGAACAAAGCCCTGGCCTAGATAAGAGCTCCTTTTAGCATCCTTTCTCCAAACTGTGTATCAAAAGATAATAAAAAATACACTGTGTGTATCAATATCTGTAGGAATAGGCAACATGGTGTACAGATGTAGCCACCTTTACTTTTTCTCATGGCTGAAAACAATTGGTCACGTGAAACTAGTTGAGATATTTTTCTCACTATTGATTTGCAATTGGATATATGGGATAGGCTGCTATACAGTGTTTCAGACACCAGATGGAGCATGACTTGTCATTCATAACTACATCAGACTCCCTTACTTCATTTCATTCATTCACTTCTGTATTCCTTCAAAAGGCTTTGTATTTTTCTTCTGTTAGCAAATGTATGTTTTATTTGAGTTTTTACTCTATGCAACCTATATAGTACGTATAGTACAGATTGTATAGTGCATAGATTATATTTTTTACTTTGAAGACGGTATGTGATATATATATATATATATATATATATATATATATCAGGTAATGGGGTCCCTTTTTTCATAAATTGTGAATATATGTTTACCATTGGGCCCACATAGCATTCTTCTTCTTATAATTTTAATTTTGCTTGTAGGCACAATCCGCCCTTTTACACGGAGTCTCTATAGGCTCCTGCTATTGCTGCAGGCCTGGCAGTGAAAGCTGAAAAAATAAAATATTAGCAGAGTGCGTGACGCTCTTACCTGCCCCGGTGAGACCTTGATGCTGTTCAGGACATCCTCCATTGTCGGCACCTTGGTGTCCTTCATCCTCATGACGTAACATTCCTTCTCACCCAGACGCCGGAAACCGACAATGCCCTGCCATGGAAAGAAGGCGGCTGTTAGAATTCCGATATATACAATCAATTGCTTCAGTAAATGAACACCCATTGGAGAGTTGATTGAAAACCAAGTGCAAAAAGAGCTTAAAAGTTAATAAAATCGTTAAGAATTTTTTTTTAAAAAAGCTGCAAAAATTAAAAAGACGTGCACTGTATACCAATAAAACAAATAATGTGCTGCTTGTTTTGCACCTGCTGCTGAATCCACACCATTGTGTCTGCTGGCTTCTTAATGGAGTCACTGATTACTTTTCAAACCCTCCTATTACTCACCTGGTTGTAGTCGTACAGGAAGGTGGTTGATGTGTTGTCCATGTTGACGTAAAACGCCGCCACATTTTGCTTATCATTCACCATCACGGTCTGCTGGACCTTCTCTCCGCTCGCAGACTTCAAGGCCAGCTCTACCACCTGCAAATTGGAATTATTTTAAAAAAGTACCAAAGGTGCAAACAACCAATGTGAAGTATTAACGTGTATTCAGCGATTAACGTACTACTGTATGTGACACTTAGCAACTACAGTTAGGAAGGATTATATACCCTCTCTCTACTCAGATGAAAGAGAGAGAGATATTAGTATTCAAGTTGTGAGATGTGGTGAGTTACACTGACCATGTGATGGCAGTGTCTGATAAAGAAAATGAGAGATAGAACATTTCTTGTCAGTCCAGCATACCAAGTCTTCTATTATTCCAAAAAAAGAGAGCAGAAGGCACAGCCTAAATCAAAATCATGTGTGTGCTCCTACGTCTGTGCCACACCAAATCAGTGCATGGGGGGGGGAACTAAAGATTGCACAAGCAAAACTAAAAAAGCCTGCTTGCCCCACCCCAAGAATCCTGTTGGGCACTGGGAAAAAAACAGCTTTTTTTGGTCCCATAGAACCTACAGCACTGGCCTGTGGCACACTGATTTTAACCCCCTATGTAGGCTGTGAAAGGGGGTGGACTAAGGCCGAAAATCAAGTAATGTGGGCAGTGCTGAGCACGGCGACACAGAGGTATCAGGGCATGGGTTCAAAATCTGACACCAAGGTCCATATCCAGACCCCGGTCTGCCAGTTGAGTACGGCTGTCCTAGATACTAATCCTATCAAATACAGAAAAGATACAATAAATGTGACAATATATATATATATATATATATATATATATATATATCTCAAACCATGTGCAACAAGCTACATAGAAACAAATTGATGAGAGCAGCGGAGCTCTCCTATTATAAAGTGCAGATGCTAAAATGGCAGCAACACCAGTAATCAAGCTAAATATAAATCCACTTTGTGATCCTATAAAACTATGATTGAGTAAAATACTATTCACCTATACCAAATATTTCTCACATATTTTGTACCAACTATAAATAATTGTCAGGTATATAGTTCCTCCTTAAGCTTCAGAGTGTGCCGCTGGTTAATACTCCTTCTGGCTGGCTCCTTCTCTGGAACTCTCCTGCAATATGCTGATCCACCAGGAGATGGCTCTGTCCTGCAGAGGGCTGGTAATCAGCCAGCACCTGTGACTCCTCAGCCTATATAAGCTGATCAGCCCATTCAGGCAGCGGATTAGCATTGTGTTTTGTCATCTTGATCCCAGAACGCTGTACCTAGATCCCAGGTACCCCGTAATCTGTATCCTGAATCCTGAACCCTGCACCCAAGGCTCCTGCCTCAGCTATTGTGTTTTGCTTCCCCCATCTCAGCCGTGTTTCTGCCTTGGACTTTTCTTTCATCCCTATGCATGCTTGTTCCCGGACTCCATCTTGTGTATGTACAGCCATAGTGTGTTGTCTAGTGTGTTGTTTTCACCTGTATATATGTATAGCTTGCTTACACATATGTTATATGTTCCACTTGTAATCTGTACAGCAGTTTGATTGTAGTGTGTTTGATGTGTGATTATCACTGTTTTTCACTATTAAACACGGTTTGCCCCATATCCATTTCCGTCTCTCAGTCTCAATTTCTGGTCACTTTTTACAATTGGGATTTCTCCGCTGGGAAATCCGTGACAATAATACTACTAAAGTGCAATATACTTGGGAAGCAACATGAAAAATAACACAACTTAGGTCAAATAAATGAGCAAAGAGTATATGAGATACATCTTCTATGGAAATCTGTATATCATCCGAGGGCTGGTGCAAAACAAATAACCTCACGCGTTCCGCCACCACCTGTAGCTTCTCACCTCTGAGAAGATACTATCCATAGGGGAAGTATCTCATATACTCTTTGCTCATTTATTTGACCTAAGTTGTGTTATTTTTCATGTTGTATATTGTATATTGTACTTTGCACTTTAGTTGTAGTTATATTGTATTGCACTTTAGTTGTATTATTTATTTGGTACAAAATATGTGAGAAATATTTGATATAGGTGAATAGCATTTTACTATTTAGACGTTGACACCATCCAAGTAGAAATGGTTGGAAAGAATCAATTCACAGACGAGATGGATAAAATACTTCATACTAATCAATACAGAATGGAAGTTTTCATGTAGGAAATTACCACCATGGTCATTATTCGGATGCCCCAGGGGGAGGGAAACAATCGGCAAAGGAATCTTATAGATTCCCGGGTCGTTTGCGATGGGTTTTGGTCCACTTTAATATTTTTTTGTGTATTTGTGTATGCAAGCTGACAATTGGAATCATCCAGGAGTGTAGAGATACAACAGTAATCGCTACATCACTGCAGCGTAATGTGGAAATAACTCAAGCATAGAAGCGTGTCGTGGTCGGTATGCAATGTATCACAGCAGGATGTCGGCCTTGTTATAAATGTATCAGCAGCCTGGATATTACAATGTAATACACAGCAGGGAGCTGGCTGACATTTACAATGTAAGACCATGTCTCATCCTGCTTGTTACATTGCAAAGCAGGAAGGAAGAGAGGCGGCGCCATAAAGTTTTATTACATTTAGTGCAAGACGTGGTGGAGACAGTACAGAGAGAGACAGGAGACAGGGAGAGACAGACAGAGAGCATGAGAAATAGATAACAGAAAGCCAGACATGTGAGAGACGGGACAGAGAGAGAGACAGACAGACATGAGACAGGAGAGAGACAGACAGGAGACAATAAATAGACAGAGCGACAAACAAGGGAGGAGAACAATGAGAAAGACAACCAGCAGAAAGATAGGAAGAGATAGAGAGCAAGAGAGAGGTCGATCGAGCGAGAGGAAAAAGACAGATAGAAGAAGGAAGAGAGACAAGAGAAAGGAGGGACAAATATAGAGGGATAAACAGAGACTGACAGAAGACCGACAGGCAAGAAACAGTTAGAAGAGAGTAGACAGAGAAAGACAGACATGAGACCAGAGAGAGACAGGTGGAGAAGATAAAGAGGAGAAGATAGAGCAAGAAACCATTGCACCCCTGTACTCACCGCCTCCGTGTGCTTCTGAGTCATATACACCCCGATCAGCGTTGCTCCGACCACAATGACGGCCAGAAGCAGGACCACCACTGAGGCCCAGGCGCAGCTTCTCCGGGTCACACTCATCCGGGGCAGATACGGAGGAGGCTGGAAAAAATGAGGCTGCAGAAAATACAGTTCAGACGGCTGTTGTTTTATCATAAACTTCAAACAGAACGTTAATTTTACTGACTTCCCCCACCCCCCAGACCCCCTGACAGAGCTGACATATACATACCCAAGTGTCCCTGATTTGGAGGCACTGTCCCTCTTTGGTGTCCATGTCCCCCTGTCCCTCGATGTTCTCATTTGTCCCTCTTTGAGGTGTATTATGCAGATCTGCAGCAATAAATGACTTATTTGCCTATTCAAAGTGTTTCTATTGTAACTGTTACAATGTATCTCCCATCCATCCCTCAAAGAGGGGGCGTGGCTTCATACATTCCACAATGAGGGGGTGTGGCTTCATCTATCTCTCAATTGGGGGCGTGGCTTCACTTATCCCTCTATGAGGGTGCGTGGCTTCAATTATATATAATCCCTCTTTGAGGTGTAACATACAGATCTGCAGCAATAAATGATTAATTTGCCTATTCAAAGTGTTTCTATTGTTGTAAATGTTACATCCTACTAGGCATACCCCCAACTGTCCCGATTTTCACAAGATTGTCCCGCGAACGGCAGAGCAAGAGTCAGGGCCTGTTTCATCTTCCTGACTCCGACAGTGATTCCCAGGGGCTTGCATACATGCACGGTGTGTGTGTGTGTGCCTGCCGGTGTGTGGGGGCAATGTTCCCTCTAAGCCGGAGCAGCTGCTGTGCAGAGTAACAGGGGACCCCAATCAATGTTCTCTGTAAGCTGGAGCAGCTGCTATGCAGAGTAACGGGGGACCCCAATCAATGTTCCCTCTAAGCCGGAGCAGCTGCTATGCGGAGTAACAGGGGACCCCAATCAATGTTCCTTCTAAGCCGGAGCAGTTGCTGTGCAGAGTAACAGGGGACCCCAATCAATGTTCCCTCTAAGCCGGAGCAGCTGCTATGCGGAGTAACAGGGGACCCCAATCAATGTTCCCTCTAAGCCGGAGCAGTTGCTGTGCAGAGTAACAGGGGACCCCAATCAATGTTCTCTCTAAGCCGGAGCAGCTGCTGTGTGGAGTAACAGGGGACCCCAATCAATGTTCCCTCTAAGCCGGAGCAGTTGCTGTGCAGAGTAACAGGGGACCCCAATCAATGTTCCCTCTAACCTGGAGCAGCTGCTGTGCAGAGTAACGGGGGACCCCGATAAATGTTCCCTCTAACCTGGAACAGTTGCTGTGCGGAGTAACAGGGGACCCCGATAAATGTTCCCTCTAACCTGGAGCAGTTGCTGTGCAGAGTAACAGGGGACCCCAATCAATGTTCCCTCTAACCTGGAGCAGTTGCTGTGCAGAGTAACAGAGGACCCCAATCAATGTTCCCTCTAACCTGGAGCAGCTGCTGTGCAGAGTAACGGGGGACCCCGATAAATGTTCCCTCTAACCTGGAGCAGTTGCTGTGCAGAGTAACAGGGGACCCCAATCAATGTTCCCTCTAAGCCAGAGCAGTTGCTGTGCGGAGTAACAGGGGACCCCAATCAATGTTCCCTCTAACCTGGAGCAGTTGCTGTGCAGAGTAACAGGGGACCCCAATCAATATTCCCTCTAACCTGGAGCAGTTGCTGTGCAGAGTAACAGGGGACCCCAATCAATGTTCCCTCTAACCTGGAGCAGTTGCTGTGCAGAGTAACAGGGGACCCCAATCAATGTTCCCTCTAAGCTGGAGCAGTTGCTGTGCGGAGTAACAGGGGACCCCAATCAATGTTCCCTCTAAGCCGGAGCAGTTGCTGTGTGGAGTAACAGGGGACCCCAATCAATGTTCCCTCTAAGCCGGAGCAGTTGCTGTGTGGAGTAACAGGGGACCCCAATCAATGTTCCCTCTAAGCCGGAGCAGTTGCTGTGTGGAGTAACAGGGGACCCCAATCAATGTTCCCTCTAAGCCGGAGCAGCTGCTGTGTGGAGTAACAGGGGACCCCAATCAATGTTCTCTGTAAGCTGGAGCAGTTGCTGTGCGGAGTAACAGGGGACCCCAATCAATGTTCTCTCTAACCTGGAGCAGTTGCTGTGCGGAGTAACAGGGGACCCCTATCAATGTTCTCTCTAACCTGGAGCAGTTGCTGTGCAGAGTAACAGGGGACCCCAATCAATGTTCCCTCTAAGCCGGAGCAGCTGCTGTGCGGAGTAACAGGGGAACCCAATCAATGTTCCCTCTAAGCCGGAGCAGCTGCTGTGTGGAGTAACAGGGGACCCCAATCAATGTTCCCTCTAACCTGGAGCAGTTGCTGTGCGGAGTAACAGGGGACCCCAATCAATGTTCCCTCTAAGCCGGAGCAGCTGCTGTGCGGAGTAACAGGGGAACCCAATCAATGTTCCCTCTAAGCCGGAGCAGCTGCTGTGTGGAGTAACAGGGGACCCCAATCAATGTTCCCTCTAACCTGGAGCAGTTGCTGTGCAGAGTAACAGGGGACCCCAATCAATGTTCCCTCTAACCTGGAGCAGTTGCTGTGCAGAGTAACAGGGGACCCCAATCAATGTTCCCTCTAAGCCGGAGCAGTTGCTGTGTGGAGTAACAGGGGACCCCAATCAATGTTCCCTCTAAGCCGGAGCAGTTGCTGTGTGGAGTAACAGGGGACCCCAATCAATGTTCCCTCTAAGCCGGAGCAGTTGCTGTGTGGAGTAACAGGGGACCCCAATCAATGTTCCCTCTAAGCCGGAGCAGTTGCTGTGCGGAGTAACAGGGGACCCCAATCAATGTTCCCTCTAAGCCGGAGCAGTTGCTGTGCGGAGTAACAGGGGACCCCAATCAATGTTCCCTCTAAGCCGGAGCAGTTGCTGTGCGGAGTAACAGGGGACCCCAATCAATAATCCCTCTAAGCCGGAGCAGTTGCTGTGTGGAGTAACAGGGGACCCCAATCAATGTTCCCTCTAAGCCGGAGCAGTTGCTGTGTGGAGTAACAGGGGACCCCAATCAATGTTCCCTCTAAGCCGGAGCAGTTGCTGTGTGGAGTAACAGGGGACCCCAATCAATGTTCCCTCTAAGCCGGAGCAGTTGCTGTGCGGAGTAACAGGGGACCCCAATCAATGTTCCCTCTAACCTGGAGCAGTTGCTGTGCAGAGTAACAGGGGACCCCAATCAATGTTCCCTCTAAGCCGGAGCAGTTGCTGTGCGGAGTAACAGGGGACCCCAATCAATGTTCCCTCTAACCTGGAGCAGTTGCTGTGCAGAGTAACAGGGGACCCCAATCAATGCTCTCTCTAAGCCGGAGCAGTTGCTGTGTGGAGTAACAGGGGACCCCAATCAATTTCCCTCTAAGCTGGAGCAGTTGCTGTGTGGAGTAACAGGGGACCCCAATCATTGTTCCCTCTAACCTGGAGCAGTTGCTCTGCGGAGTAACAGGGGACCCCAATCAATGTTCCCTCTAACCTGGAGCAGTTGCTGTGCGGAGTAACAGGGGACCCCAATCAATGTTCCCTCTAAGCTGGAGCAGTTGCTGTGCGGAGTAACAGGGGACCCCAATCAATGTTTCCTCTAAGCTGGAGCAGCTGCTGTGTGGAGTAACAGGGGACCCCAATCAATGTTCCCTCTAACCTGGTGCAGTTGCTGTGCAGAGTAACAGGGGACCCCAATCAATGTTCCCTTTAAGCCGGTGCAGCTGCTGTGCGGAGTAACAGGGGACCCCAATCAATGTTCTCTGTAAGCTGGAGCAGCTGCTGTGCAGAGTAACAGGGGACCCCAATCAATGTTCCCTCTAACCTGGTGCAGTTGCTGTGCAGAGTAACAGGGGACCCCAATCAATGTTCCCTTTAAGCCGGTGCAGCTGCTGTGCGGAGTAACAGGGGACCCCAATCAATGTTCTCTGTAAGCTGGAGCAGCTGCTGTGCAGAGTAACAGGGGACCCCAATCAATGTTCCCTCTAACCTGGAGCAGTTGCTGTGTGGAGTAACAGGGGACCCCAATCAATGTTCCCTTTAAGCCGGAGCAGCTGCTGTGTGGAGTAATAGGGGACCCCAATCAATGTTCCCTCTAACCTGGAGCAGTTGCTGTGTGGAGTAACAGGGGACCCCAATCAATGTTCCCTCTAAGCCGGAGCAGCTGCTTTGTGGAGTAACAGGGGACCCCAATCAATTTCCCTCTAAGCTGGAGCAGTTGCTGTGTGGAGTAACAGGGGACCCCAATCAATGTTCCCTCTAACCTGGTGCAGTTGCTGTGCAGAGTAACAGGGGACCCCAATCAATGTTCCCTCTAACCTGGAGCAGTTGCTGTGTGGAGTAACAGGGGACCCCAATCAATGTTCCCTTTAAGCCGGAGCAGCTGCTGTGTGGAGTAATAGGGGACCCCAATCAATGTTCTCTCTAAGCCGGAGCAGTTGCTGTGCAGAGTAACAGGGGACCCCAATCAATGTTCTCTCTAAGCCGGAGCAGTTGCTGTGCGGAGTAACAGGGGACCCCAATCAATGTTCCCTCTAAGCCAGAGCAGTTGCTGTGCGGAGTAACAGGGGACCCCAATCAATGTTCCCTCTAAGCCGGAGCAGTTGCTGTGCGGAGTAACAGGGGACCCCAATCAATGTTCTCTCTAAGCCGGAGCAGTTGCTGTGCGGAGTAACAGGGGACCCCAATCAATGTTCCCTCTAAGCCGGAGCAGTTGCTGTGCAGAGTAACAGGGGACCCCAATCAATGTTCCCTCTAAGCCAGAGCAGTTGCTGTGCGGAGTAACAGGGGACCCCAATCAATGTTCCCTCTAAGCCGGAGCAGTTGCTGTGCGGAGTAACAGGGGACCCCAATCAATGTTCTCTCTAAGCCAGAGCAGTTGCTGTGCGGAGTAACAGGGGACCCCAATCAATGTTCTCTCTAAGCCGGAGCAGTTGCTGTGCGGAGTAACAGGGGACCCCAATCAATGTTCCCTCTAAGCCGGAGCAGTTGCTGTGCAGAGTAACAGGGGACCCCAATCAATGTTCCCTTTAAGCCGGAGCAGTTGCTGTGCAGAGTAACAGGGGACCCCAATCAATGTTCTCTCTAAGCCGGAGCAGTTGCTGTGCGGAGTAACAGGGGACCCCAATCAATGTTCCCTCTAAGCCGGAGCAGTTGCTGTGTGGAGTAACAGGGGACCCCAATCAATGTTCCCTCTAAGCCGGAGCAGTTGCTGTGTGGAGTAACAGGGGACCCCAATCAATGTTCCCTCTAAGCCAGAGCAGTTGCTGTGCGGAGTAACAGGGGACCCCAATTAATGTTCCCTCTAAGCCGGAGCAGCTGCTGTGTGGAGTAACAGGGGACCCCAATCAATGTTCCCTTTAAGCCGGAGCAGCTGCTGTGTGCAGTAATAGGGGACCCCAATCAATGTTCCCTCTAAGCCGGAGCAGTTGCTGTGCAGAGTAACAGGGGACCCCAATCAATGTTCTCTCTAAGCCGGAGCAGTTGCTGTGCAGAGTAACAGGGGACCCCAATCAATGTTCTCTCTAAGCCGGAGCAGTTGCTGTGCAGAGTAACAGGGGACCCCAATCAATGTTCCCTCTAAGCCAGAGCAGTTGCTGTGCGGAGTAACAGGGGACCCCAATCAATGTTCCCTCTAAGCCGGAGCAGTTGCTGTGCGGAGTAACAGGGGACCCCAATCAATGTTCTCTCTAAGCCGGAGCAGTTGCTGTGCGGAGTAACAGGGGACCCCAATCAATGTTCCCTCTAAGCCGGAGCAGTTGCTGTGCAGAGTAACAGGGGACCCCAATCAATGTTCCCTCTAAGCCGGAGCATCTGCTATGCGGAGTAACAGGGGACCCCAATCAATGTTCCCTCTAAGCCAGAGCAGCTGCTATGCGGAGTAACAGGGGACCCCAATCAATGTTCTCTGTAAGCTGGAGCAGCTGCTATGCGGAGTAACGGGGGACCCCAATCAATGTTCTCTCTAACCTGGAGCAGTTGCTGTGCAGAGTAACAGGGGACCCCAATCAATGTTCCCTCTAAGCCAGAGCAGTTGCTGTGTGGAGTAACAGGGGACCCCAATCAATGTTTCTTCTAAGCCGGAGCAGTTGCTGTGCAGAGTAACAGGGGACCCCAATCAATGTTCCCTCTAAGCCGGAGCAGTTGCTGTGCAGAGTAACAGGGGACCCCAATCAATGTTCCCTCTAAGCTGGAGCAGATGCTGTGCGGAGTAACAGGGGACCCCAATCAATGTTCTCTGTAAGCTGGAGCAGTTGCTATGCAGAGTAACAGGGGACCCCAATCAATGTTCTCTCTAACCTGGAGCAGTTGCTGTGCGGAGTAACGGGGGACCCCAATCAATGTTCCCTCTAAGCCAGAGCAGCTGCTATGCGGAGTAACAGGGGACCCCAATCAATGTTCTCTGTAAGCTGGAGCAGTTGCTGTGCGGAGTAACAGGGGACCCCAATCAATGTTCTCTCTAACCTGGAGCAGTTGCTGTGCGGAGTAACAGGGGACCCCAATCAATGTTCCCTCTAAGCCGGAGCAGCTGCTGTGCGGAGTAACAGGGGACCCCAATCAATGTTCCCTCTAAGCCGGAGCAGCTGCTGTGCGGAGTAACAGGGGACCCCAATCAATGTTCCCTCTAAGCCGGAGCAGTTGCTGTGCAGAGTAACAGGGGACCCCAATCAATGTTCTCTGTAAGCTGGAGCAGCTGCTGTGCGGAGTAACGGGGGACCCCAATCAATGTTCTCTGTAAGCCGGAGCAGCTGCTGTGCGGAGTAACGGGGGACCCCAATCAATGTTCTCTGTAAGCCGGAGCAGCTGCTGTGCGGAGTAACGGGGGACCCCAATCAATGTTCTCTGTAAGCCGGAGCAGCTGCTGTGCGGAGTAACGGGGGACCCCAATCAATGTTCTCTGTAAGCCGGAGCAGCTGCTGTGCGGAGTAACGGGGGACCCCAATCAATGTTCTCTGTAAGCCGGAGCAGCTGCTCTGCGGAGTAACAGGGGACCCCAATCAATGTTCCCTCTAAGCCAGAGCAGCTGCTATGCGGAGTAACAGGGGACCCCAATCAATGTTCCCTCTAAGCCAGAGCAGTTGCTGTGTGGAGTAACAGGGGACCCCAATCAATGTTCCCTCTAAGCCAGAGCAGTTGCTGTGCGGAGTAACGGGGGACCCCAATTAATGTTCCCTCTAAGCCGGAGCAGCTGCTGTGTGGAGTAACAGGGGACCCCAATCAATGTTCCCTTTAAGCCGGAGCAGCTGCTGTGTGCAGTAATAGGGGACCCCAATCAATGTTCCCTCTAAGCCGGAGCAGTTGCTGTGCAGAGTAACAGGGGACCCCAATCAATGTTCCCTCTAAGCCAGAGCAGTTGCTGTGCGGAGTAACAGGGGACCCCAATCAATGTTCCCTCTAAGCCGGAGCAGTTGCTGTGCGGAGTAACAGGGGACCCCAATCAATGTTCTCTCTAAGCCGGAGCAGTTGCTGTGCGGAGTAACAGGGGACCCCAATCAATGTTCCCTCTAAGCCGGAGCAGTTGCTGTGCAGAGTAACAGGGGACCCCAATCAATGTTCCCTCTAAGCCGGAGCATCTGCTATGCGGAGTAACAGGGGACCCCAATCAATGTTCCCTCTAAGCCAGAGCAGCTGCTATGCGGAGTAACGGGGGACCCCAATCAATGTTCTCTGTAAGCCGGAGCAGCTGCTGTGCGGAGTAACGGGGGACCCCAATCAATGTTCTCTGTAAGCCGGAGCAGCTGCTGTGCGGAGTAACGGGGGACCCCAATCAATGTTCTCTGTAAGCCGGAGCAGCTGCTGTGCGGAGTAACGGGGGACCCCAATCAATGTTCTCTGTAAGCCGGAGCAGCTGCTGTGCGGAGTAACGGGGGACCCCAATCAATGTTCTCTGTAAGCCGGAGCAGCTGCTCTGCGGAGTAACAGGGGACCCCAATCAATGTTCCCTCTAAGCCAGAGCAGCTGCTATGCGGAGTAACAGGGGACCCCAATCAATGTTCCCTCTAAGCCAGAGCAGTTGCTATGCGGAGTAACAGGGGACCCCAATCAATGTTCCCTCTAAGCTGGAGCAGCTGCTGTGCGGAGTAACAGGGGACCCCAATCAATGTTCCCTCTAAGCCAGAGCAGTTGCTGTGCGGAGTAACAGGGGACCCCAATCAATGTTCCCTCTAAGCCAGAGCAGTTGCTGTGCAGAGTAACAGGGGACCCCAATCAATGTTCCCTCTAAGCCAGAGCAGTTGCTGTGCGGAGTAACAGGGGACCCCAATCAATGTTCCCTCTAAGCCAGAGCAGCTGCTGTGCAGAGTAACAGAGTAACACCCGGGGTCCCCTGTTGCTTCACACAGCAGCCGCTCCAGCTTAGGGGGAACATTGATTAGGGTCCCTGTTATAGAGGACAGCTGATAAGAAAAGAAGCCCAAGGGTCAGAGACACTTACGGGAGGGTCCATGGTGCTCTTCTTGGCTCCTTGCTCCTCCATGTTCCTCTGCAGAGGTCTCCTTGTAGCCGAGGTGTCAGCGGGTACTTATGGTGGTGAGGGGCTGGGTGTGTTTTGGACGGGCCACCGATGATATTGTGCAACAGGAGGAAATTTCAGGTTTGTTTAGATCTGATCTATGGGGAATTCCCGATGTGACAAAGGAAGGAATTTATTTCACACAGCAGGAGACTGGCAGAGATGCTGGATGTTTGTGTATTGTGCTCAGGTTACCCCACGTGGAGACCTGTGTTACAACAACAAAAAATGGAAAAGGCCACCAGATTGGCCCATAGGTCCCAAAAAGAAGACAGCACAACCACCGATGTATAATAGAAAATTTATATTTGCCTTTAATTTAAAAACATGACCATAAATTGGAAGCATGGGCAGTTAAATGGCAAATGAAGTGTAACACAGATAAATGTCAGGTTATGCACATGGGAAGGAGAAATCTGTGTCATGTGTCATGGTTACACACTAAATAAAGAAACACTTGGTAAAACAACAATGGAAAAGGACCTACAGGGGTTTAGTTGACAATAAGCTCAACTGTAGAAATCAATGCCAGGCAGCTGCTGCCAAAGCAAATAGGATCAAGTGGTGCATCAGGAGGGGCATAGGTGCTCATGACCAGAGCATCATGTGACCCCCCTATATGGGGTGCATCGGGAGGGGCATAGGTGCTCATGACCAGAGCATCATGTGACCCCCCTATATGGGGTGCATCAGGAGGGGCATAGGTGCTCATGACCAGAGCATCATGTGACCCCCCTATATGGGGTGCATCGGGAGGGGCATAGGTTTCATGACCAGAGCATCATGTGACCCCCCTATATGGGGTGCATCGGGAGGGGCATAGGTTTCATGACCAGAGCATCATGTGACCCCTCTATATGGGGGGCATCAGGAGGGGCATAGGTGCTCATGACCAGAGCATCATGTGACCCCTCTATATGGGGGGCATCAGGAGGGGCATAGGTGCTCATGACCAGAGCATCATGTGACCCCTCTATATGGGGGGCATCAGGAGGGGCATAGGTGCTCATGACCAGAGCATCATGTGACCCCTCTATATGGGGGGCATCAGGAGGGGCATAGGTGCTCATGACCAGAGCATCATGTGACCCCTCTATATGGGGGGCATCAGGAGGGGCATAGGTGCTCATGACCAGAGCATCATGTGACCCCTGTACAAGTCACTGGTCAGACCCCATATGGAATACTGTGTACAGTTCTGGGCGCCTGTGCTTAAGAAGGATATATCAGAACTGGAGCGCGTTCAAGGGCAACAACGTTAATAAAAGGAGTGCGGGGACTAGAGGACCCTGAAAGATTGTCACAGTTAGGTTTATTTAGTCTAGAAAAAAGATGATTGAGGGGTGATCTAATAACTATGTATAAATATATTCGGGGGGCAATACAAAGATCTGTCCCACAATCTATTTATACCCCGGAGTGTAACTATAACCCGGGGGCATCCACTAAGGTTAGAGGAAAGGTGCTTTCTCCTCCGACTTAGGAGGGGATTCTTCTCTGTAAGAGCAGTGACACTATGGAACTCGCTGCCAGAGGAGGCAGTAATGATGGATACAGTAAAAACGTTCAAAAAGTGGCCTGAATGCCCTCCTTGCATGTAATAACATTACCAGCTATGGCTACTAGACCACTGAAAGGAGATCTATAGTGGCCGGGATGCCCTCCTGGCATGTAATAACATTACCAGCTATGGCTACTAGACCACTGAAAGGAGATCTATAGTGGCCGGGATGCCCTCCTTGCATGTAATAACATTACCAGCTATGGCTACTAGACCACTGGAAGGAGATCTATAGTGGCCGGGATGCCCTCCGTGCATGTAATAACATTACCAGCTATGGCTACTAGACCACTGGAAGGAGATCTATAGTGGCCGGGAAGCCCTCCTGGCATGTAATAACATTACCAGCTATGGCTACTAGACCACTGGAAGGAGATCTATAGTGGCCGGGATGCCCTCCTTGCATGTAAAAACATTACCAGCTATGGCTACTAGACCACTGGAAGAAGATCTATAGTGGCCGGGATGCCCTCCGTGCATGTAATAACATTACCAGCTATGGCTACTAGACCACTGGAAGGAGATCTATAGTGGCCGGGATGCCCTCCTTGCATGTAATAACATTACCAGCTATGGCTACTAGACCACTGGAAGGAGATCTATAGTGGCCGGGATGCCCTCCGTGCATGTAATAACATTACCAGCTATGGCTACTAGACCACTGGAAGGAGATCTATAGTGACCGGGATGCCCCCCGTGCATGTAATAACATTACCAGCTATGGCTACTAGACCACTGGAAGGAGATCTATAGTGGCCGGGATGCCCTCCTTGCATGTAATAACATTACCAGCTATGGCTACTAGACCACTGGAAGGAGATCTATAGTGGCCGGGATGCCCTCCGTGCATGTAATAACATTACCAGCTATGGCTACTAGACCACTGGAAGGAGATCTATAGTGGCCGGGATGCCCTCCTTGCATGTAATAACATTACCAGCTATGGTTACTAGACCACTGGAAGGAGATCTATAGTGGCCGGGATGCCCTCCGTGCATGTAATAACATTACCAGCTATGGCTACTAGACCACTGGAAGGAGATCTATAGTGGCCGGGATGCCCTCCGTGCATGTAATAACATTACCAGCTATGGCTACTAGACCACTGGAAGGAGATCTATAGTGGCCGGATGCCCTCCTTGCATGTAATAACATTACCAGCTATGGCTACTAGACCACTGGAAGGAGATCTATAGTGGCCGGGATGCCCTCCGTGCATGTAATAACATTACCAGCTATGGCTACTAGACCACTGGAAGGAGATCTATAGTGGCCGGGATGCCCTCCTTGCATGTAATAACATTACCAGCTATGGCTACTAGACCACTGGAAGGAGATCTGTAGTGGCCGGGATGCCCTCCTTGCATGTAATAACATTACCAGCTATGGCTACAAGACCATGGAAGGAGATCTATAGTGGCCGGGATGCCCTCCGTGCATGTAATAACATTACCAGCTATGGCTACTAGACCACTGGAAGGAGATCTATAGTGGCCGGGATGCCCTCCGTGCATGTAATAACATTTCCAGCTATGGTTACTAGACCACTGGAAGGAGATCTATAGTGGCCGGGATGCCCTCCTTGCATGTAATAACATTACCAGCTATGGCTACTAGACCACTGGAAGGAGATCTATAGTGGCCGGGATGCCCTCCTTGCATGTAATAACATTTCCAGCTATGGCTACTAGACCATGGAAGGAGATCTATAGTGGCCAGGATGCCCTCCTTACATGTAATAACATTACCAGCTATGGCTACTAGACCAGAGGAAGGAGATCTATAGTGGCCGGGATGCCCTCCTTGCATGTAATAACATTACCAGCTATGGCTACTAGACCATGGAAGGAGATCTATAGTGGCCAGGATGCCCTCCTTACATGTAATAACATTACCAGCTATGGCTACTAGACCACTGGAAGGAGATCTATAGTGGTCGGGATGCCCTCTGTGCATGTAATAACATCACCAGCTATGGCTACTAGACCAGAGGAAGGAGATCTATAGTGGCCGGGATGCCCTCCTTGCATGTAATAACATTACCAGCTATGGCTGCTAGACCACTGGAAGGAGATCTATAGTGGCCGGGATGCCCTCCGTGCATGTAATAACATTACCAGCTATGGCTACTAGAACACTGGAAGGAGATCTATAGTGGCCGGGATGCCCTCCGTGCATGTAATAACATTACCAGCTATGGCTACTAGACCACTGGAAGGAGATCTATAGTGGCCGGGATGCCCTCCGTGCATGTAATAACATTTCCAGCTATGACTACTAGACCACTGGAAGGAGATCTATAGTGGCCGGGATGCCCTCCGTGCATGTAATAACATTACCAGCTATGGCTACAAGACCATGGAAGGAGATCTATAGTGGCCGGGATGCCCTCCGTGCATGTAATAACATTACCAGCTATGGCTACAAGACCATGGAAGGAGATCTATAGTGGCCGGGATGCCCTCCTTGCATGTAATAACATTTCCAGCTATGGTTACTAGACCACTGGAAGGAGATCTATAGTGGCCGGGATGCCCTCCTTGCATGTAATAACATTACCAGCTATGGCTACTAGACCACTGGAAGGAGATCTATAGTGGCCTGGATGCCCCCCGTGCATGTAATAACATTACCAGCTATGGCTACTAGACCACTGGAAGGAGATCTATAGTGGCCGTTACTATGTTACTATATATACATGACACAAACACTTAAAACAATCTAAAAAACATGTAAGACAGCTGCCGAGACCTAGGGTAAATCAGACTAATTTATGAGACTATATTGCACAATGCCCTACCTCCTAAAAATAAATAGCTAGTGCTTATATACCCAGAATAGTCATGTGATACACTTATAACTTTAAATATAAAGTGCACATGTGACAGAATGTAATGAACAACTGTAAAATTAAGCTTCAATACACAAAAAATAATAAACACAAATGATAAATTACAAAAATAAATAAATAAATAAATAATTAACAGTGATCAATTCATAAATTCATAAATAAAGTGCAATGTGTGCCAAGGCTTCTGTGGGCCAGGAAGTCACTGCTTGTCTACCTACCACTTACCTTGACTCCCCTGCTACCTGCGGCTTCCCAAGCAGCCCGGCCAATCTTACCTTACAGGGGGCTAAAGTTGAAATGGATATAAACCAGCTTGGCATGGCCCTGGAATCTAAAAGCCTGCCCCTGGGACATCCTAAACTGGGATACCCCACTGCACGACACCGGCAAACTTTTCCGGTGGGTCCCGCAATGCTGTGATCCCGGCCGCCACATCCCCAGCTTCCCTGTTACTGTGTGCACTCCCGTGTGCATGTGCCCAAGCAGAGAACCACATATGCGGCCATGCTGCAGGCTCACGTTGCTGCGGAACCTTTGACATCAGCCAATTGTCAATGTCAAAAGTTCCGGTGGCTGTAGTTTCAGCGAAGCTGGCAGCATCACCTGGCTGCTTGGGCGGGTGGGTGGGGGCCGCCGGGAATGAGCAGTGCACCCAGAAATAGGTTTCCATCTGCGTTTTGACCTACCAAGAAGTGGCACGGGAAGCCGCGTGCGCAGGTGCTTTTGTCTGCTGCTGCCCCCTGCTCTCCCTCCCCACCTTCTGGACGCCATGTGTTGTTTTCCCCCCTGCTCTCCCTCCCCACCTTCTGGACAACATGTGTTGCTTTCCCCCTGCTCTCCCTCCCCACCTTCTGGACGCCATGTGTTGCTTTCCCCCTGCTCTCCATCCCCACCTTCTGGACGCCATGTGTTGTTTTCCCCCTGCTCTCCCTCCCCACCTTCTGGATGCCATGTGTTGCTTTCGTCTGGATTGTTAATAATGTATCTGTGACCTGGCTTTGCACTATTTATTTATTTCTTTTATTGTAACACTTGTATTGTCAATCACTGAGTCATGATTCATCCACTGCTTTACTTGCTTACACATTGGTTACAATGCTGACAGATATTTTGTGTAATAGCATTTTCACTGGATTAGGTTTTGAGAGATTTGTCATAAGTTTCATTTGTTTGTTTGAATAGACTTTTAGCTACTGTATTGTAGTAGGGGCAAATGGGGGGGGGGGGGAGGGAATCGTCCCCTTTTTATTTTTGGTCCGATGTTCCTCTTTAAAGTACATGCGCGGGTGTCGCAGCACTGTGTGCAAAAGGTAGCGCTCGTGTTTTGGGGTCAGAAGTTTTGTGCGCGCACATTGTGCGCACTGCATTTAGCGCACGCACACTATTCCCAGTGACTCCATGACACGCGCTCTGCGACAGGTTATACTGAAATATAATAAGTATTTATTCTATATCCTCGACTCTGTATGAACTTTTAAAAGGTCTCCTGTAGCTAATTGTCACACTTTGCCTGCGCTTATCAGGACGGATTTTCCTTCCCTGTCTTACAATGGCAGAACGGGAGGAAAATAATACAATAATTTCCCTGACTGTCTATAAGGTAACCTGCGCTTTTCCCCCTTTCCATGAGGATCAATTACCTAATAAGTACAGGACCCGTTTCATGTTTTATCATGTCTTAAAGTGGACCAAAACCCACAGCGGTTGTGCCGATTGATTCCCTCCCCCCGGGGCATCCAAAATCAGGAGGCCCCGCTGTGTGAAACCCCCCAGGTCGCCCCATACACTTCCTTTCCCGGCCAACATTGCATGAGGGAGCCGCGGACACATGTCTGCTATCACTCTATCAGGGCACGTGCCAGCACCAGGCATTTGTGAATGGCCAGCGCGGGCACGCTCCTGGTTAGAGGGAAACAGGGGATGCAGCCGTCAGACAAAGGCTTAGATGGTGTCAGGGAACCGTGGGTCACGAGATCCCAATATCAATCAGGGACCTCCGGACACGCAACCCGCTTTCCCCAACCCGTGTCCTTTTGACTAATAGGTCCATAGGCTACGGACACACAGATTCTTGGTGGGCAGGCTGATTCATCACTAACGCCTGGTAGCAACAGATGAGCGTCTGTAGCGGCATTTTCAGAGCGCCCGCTAGTAGTCACTGTGCTCGGCCTCGAGTCGCTAGTTTATAGCGACTCAGTCATTCATTGTGAGGAGTCGCTTTTTGACCAGTGAAGCGCTGTATGGGAGCGCATGTTAGCGACTGGTCATAGCGACCGACTCACACCATATTCAGCAAAAAAAACAGCCTCACAAATCTCCGGCGCTGAAAAATGCTTCTCTGAAGCCCAGCGCCGGAGGCTGTGTGATTAAAGTCTGTTTTTCAGCATCTATCCTCTAGTAACAAAGCGAAAACATATGGAATTACATTGTAGCAACATTGTAACATGAACACTTTAATGGCAGAGCTGTAATGTCATTTCTGAATCTATAAAAATTGAAAAAATTGTGAAAAAACTGCTTTTTCAATGCCAAAACAGGTCACAGAATTATTGGTGATTTCAAAAAAAATAAAAAAATAAGCAAAAACCCCGTTTAAAGAGAAGAAAAGGATCGTCCATTGAAATGTATGGGAGAGCGACAGGTAGCGAGAGGTCATATCTGGCGCTGTGCAAGGCTGAACGCCGGCGCTGTACGCTGAGGCTGTGAAAATGATGAATCAGACACTACATGGCGCTATCCCAGTCGCTAAACAGATTCTGCTTGATAAATGTGTAATTGCTGCTGTGTCCGGCGTTCACCAGTCGCTACCTGTCGCTAACTCTCATTAACCAGCCGCTACCTGACGCTATCCCTTATTAAATAAGGGCCTAAGATAGGTTCTAATGCAATGAGCGCACACTAGGCAGTGATAACAAACATTTGGCTATGATGGAATATGAATGAATACAAATGCTGTTCTTAGTAGTGGGTTACAGGTTACAGTGAGTTACACACAGAGATATAATAGTCAGTTACCTTAAGAAGCAGTTGCAGAGTAGTGATGATGATGAGCTCCCACATAGAGTAAAGTGGCAAGCTTGTTGTTGGGCACCTCCAGCACGCGTGCACCGTGACCTCCCCAGAAGTGACCCTGTTCTTGTCTCCTTGGCCTACCTTTAAGCGTGGTCCCCGCCCCTCCACCCCTCCTCCCAGACACAGGTCCTGAATAATTCCTTTGAAACCCCCATATGCAATAACACCTCCCCAGCGAAGAAGCATTCGGGCTCCTCTCTGTCCGAGCAGGTGTTAGAGGAGCCGCGGGGGGGGACTTTGATCCTCAAACTGCCTTTTTTGAAGTGTCAGAACCTCATGTTCTTATATGGACTTCCTTTTCCTGCCAGCCTTGTAAGGGTGACATGTGCTATGTACAGAGAAGCTTAAGGTTAAGGTTTCTTTCCTTTGGCTGTCCGCATACTCAACAAAAGCCAGGCATCATAGGCCCAGGCTCAAGCCGGTATTATTTGCACTTTGTATCATTTGCAATTTGTATCATTTGCACTTTGTATCATTTGCACTTTGTATCATTTGCACTTTGTATCACTTGCACTTTGTATCAATTGCACTTTGTATCAATTGCACTTTGTATCATTTGCACTTTGTATCATTTGCACTTTGTATCATTTGCACTTTGTATCACTTGCACTTTGTATCATTTGCACTTTGTATCATTTGCACTTTGTATCATTTGCACTTTGTATCACTTGCACTTTGTATCAATTGCACTTTGTATCATTTGCACTTTGTATCACTTGCACTTTGTATCATTTGCACTTTGTATCATTTGCACTTTGTATCAATTACACTTTGTATCAATTGCACTTTGTATCATTTGCACTTTGTATCAATTACACTTTGTATCAATTGCACTTTGTATCATTTGCACTTTGTATCAATTACACTTTGTATCAATTGCACTTTGTATCATTTGCACTTTGTATCATTTGCACTTTGTATCAATTGAACTTTGGAAGGCTATCTGTGTCTGTGTATCTGTGGTTCTATGTTCCCCTTTCTATGTTACTGTAACTGTATTTAACTGTTAACTGTTTTTTTTGCATCTGTGTATCTGCCAAAAAGAATTCCTTGTTCATCTCACGTTGGGAGAAAGGTGAGTTTGTTTCAGCGATCTGGGGGGTTTCACACAGTGGGGCATCCCCGATCAGGGGAAAGGACCAAAACCCGGGATAGGCAAAATCTTGGGTTTTGGTTCACTTTAAAGCAACAGTCCAGTCTAAATAACTCTTTGGGAGCAGCCATGATGGGATAACCTGCAGCTGCCGCCCCATTGTCTTCTATTGGGATGTACGAGACTCTTCCTCTCAATAGAAGACAAAGGGGCGGAAACTGCAGCCAGAGGCATACATACCATAGAGATACCTCCCAAGTGTCCCTGATTTGGAGGGACTGTCCCTCTTTTGAGTGCATGTCCCCCTGTCCCTCGTTGTTCTCATTTGTCCCTCTTTGAGGTGTAACATGCAGATCTGCAGAAGTAAATGATTAATTTGCCTATTCAAAGTGTTTCTATTGTTGTAACTATTACAATGTATCTCCTATCTAACCCTCAATGAGGGGTGTGGCTTCATCTATCCCTCAATGACAGAGCGTGGCTTCATCTATCCCTCAATGAGAGAGTGTGGCTTCATCTATCCCTCAATGAGAGAGCGTGGCTTCATCTATCCCTCAATGAGAGAGCGTGGCTTCATCTATCCCTCAATGAGAGAGTGTGGCTTCATCTATCCCTCAATGAGAGAGCGTGGCTTCATCTACCCCTCAATGAGAGAGCGTGGCTTCATCTATCCCTCAATGAGATAGCGTGGCTTCATCTATCCCTCAATGAGAGAGCGTGGCTTCATCTATCCCTCAATGAGAGAGCGTGGCTTCATCTATCCCTCAATGAGAGAGTGTGGCCTCATCTATCCCTCAATGAGAGAGTGTGGCTTCATCTATCCCTCAATGAGAGAGCGTGGCTTCATCTACCCCTCAATGAGAGAGCGTGGCTTCATCTATCCCTCAATGAGAGAGCGTGGCTTCATCTATCCCTCAATGAGAGAGTGTGGCTTCATCTATCCCTCAATGAGAGAGTGTGGCTTCATCTATCCCTCAATGAGAGAGCGTTGCTTCATCCATCCCTCAATGAGAGAGTGTGGCTTCATCTATCCCTCAATGAGAGAGTGTGGCTTCATCCATCCCTCAATGAGAGAGTGTGGCTTCATCTATCCCTCAATGAGAGAGCGTGGCTTCATCTATCCCTCAATGAGAGAGTGTGGCTTCATCTATCCCTCAATGAGAGAGCGTGGCTTCATCCATCCCTCAATGAGAGAGTGTGGCTTCATCTATCCCTCAATGAGAGAGCGTGGCTTCATCCATCCCTCAATGAGAGAGTGTGGCTTCATCTATCCCTCAATAAGAGAGCGTGGCTTCATCTATCCCTCAATAAGAGAGCGTGGCTTCATCTATCCCTCAATGAGGGGGCGTGGCTTCATATATCCCTCAATGAGGGGGCGTGGCTTCATCTATCCCTCTATGAGAGAGCGTGGCTTCATCTATCCCTCAATGAGACAGCGTGGCTTCATCCATCCCTCAATGAGAGAGCGTGGCTTCATCCATCCCTCAATGAGAGAGCGTGGCTTCATCTATCCCTCAATGAGGGGGCGTGGCTTCATCTATCCCTCTATGAGAGAGAGTGGCTTCATCTATCCCTCAATGAGAGAGCGTGGCTTCATCTATCCCTCAATGAGAGAGTGTGGCTTCATCCATCCCTCAATGAGAGAGCGTGGCTTCATCCATCCCTCAATGAGAGAGCATGGCTGCATCTATCCCTCAATCAGAGAGTGTGGCTTCAACTATCCCTGAATGAGAGAGCGTGGCTTCATCTATCCCTCAATGAGAGAGTGTGGCTTCATCCATCCCTCAATGAGAGAGCGTGGCTTCATCTATCCCTGAATGAGAGAGCGTGGCTTCATCTATCCCTCAATGAGAGTGAGCGTGGCTTCATGTATCCCTGAATGAGAGAGTGTGGCTTCATCCATCCCTCAATGAGAGAGTGTGGCTTCATCTATCCCTCAATGAGAGAGCGTGGCTTCATATATCCCTCAATGAGAGAGTGTGGCTTCATCTATCCCTCAATGAGAGAGCGTGGCTTCATGTATCCCTCAATGAGAGAGTGTGGCTTCATCTATCCCTCAATGAGAGAGTGTGGCTTCATCCATCCCTCAATGAGAGAGTGTGGCTTCATCTATCCCTCAATGAGAGAGCGTGGCTTCATCCATCCCTCAGTGAGAGAGCGTGGCTTCATCTATCCCTCAATGAGAGAGCGTGGCTTCATATATCCCTCAATGAGAGAGCGTGGCTTCATCCATCCCTCAATGAGAGAGTGTGGCTTCATCTATCCCTCAATGAGAGAGCGTGGCTTCATCTATCCCTCAATGAGAGAGTGTGGCTTCATCCATCCCTCAATGAGAGAGCGTGGCTTCATCTATCCCTCAATGAGAGAGTGTGTCTTCATCCATCCCTCAATGAGAGAGTGTGGCTGCATCTATCCCTCAATGAGAGAGCGTGGCTTCATCTATCCCTGAATGAGAGAGCGTGGCTTCATCTATCCCTGAATGAGAGAGTGTGGCTTCATCTATCCCTCAATGAGAGAGCATAGCTTCATCTATCCCTGAATGAGAGAGATCGTGGCTTCATCCATCCCTCAATGAGAGTGAGCGTGGCTTCATGTATCCCTGAATGAGAGAGTGTGGCTTCATCCATCCCTCAATGAGAGAGTGTGGCTTCATCCATCCCTCAATGAGAGAGTGTGGCTTCATCTATCCCTCAATGAGAGAGTGTGGCTTCATCTATCCCTCAATGAGAGAGTGTGGCTTCATCTATCCCTCAATGAGAGTGAGCGTGGCTTCATCTATCCCTCAATGAGAGAGCGTGGCTTCATCTATCCCTCAATGAGAGAGTGTGGCTTCATCTATCCCTCAATGAGAGTGAGCGTGGCTTCATCTATCCCTCAATGAGAGAGCGTGGCTTCATCTATCCCTCAATGAGAGAGCGTGGCTTCATCTATCCCTCAATGAGAGAGTGTGGCTTCATCTATCCCTCAATGAGAGAGTGTGGCTTCATCTATCCCTCAATGAGGGGGCGTGGCTTCATCTATCCCTCAATGAGAGAGCGTGGCTTCATCTATCCCTCAATGAGAGAGCGTGGCTTCATCTATCCCTCAATGAGGGGGCGTGGCTTCATCTATCCCTCAATGAGAGAGCGTGGCTTCATCTATCCCTCAATGAGAGAGCGTGGCTTCATCTATCCCTCAATGAGAGAGTGTGGCTTCATCTATCCCTTAATGAGAGAGCGTGGCTTCATCTATCCCTCAATGAGAGAGCGTGGCTTCATCTATCCCTCAATGAGAGAGCGTGGCTTCATCTATCCCTCAATGAGAGAGCGTGGCTTCATCTATCCCTCAATGAGAGAGTGTGGCTTCATCTATCCCTCAATGAGGGGGCGTGGCTTCATCTATCCCTCAATGAGAGAGCGTGGCTTCATCTATCCCTCAATGAGAGAGCGTGGCTTCATCTATCCCTCAATGAGAGAGCGTGGCTTCATCTATCCCTCAATGAGAGAGTGTGGCTTCATCTATCCCTCAATGAGAGAGTGTGGCTTCATCTATCCCTCAATGAGGGGGCGTGGCTTCATCTATCCCTCAATGAGAGAGCGTGGCTTCATCTATCCCTCAATGAGAGAGCGTGGCTTCATCTATCCCTCAATGAGGGGGCGTGGCTTCATCTATCCCTCAATGAGAGAGCGTGGCTTCATCTATCCCTCAATGAGAGAGCAGGGCTTCATCTATCCCTCAATGAGAGAGTGTGGCTTCATCTATCCCTCAATGAGGGGGCGTGGCTTCATCTATCCCTCAATGAGAGAGCGTGGCTTCATCTATCCCTCAATGAGAGAGCGTGGCTTCATCTATCCCTCAATGAGAGAGCGTGGCTTCATCTATCCCTCAATGAGAGAGTGTGGCTTCATCTATCCCTCAATGAGAGAGTTTGGCTTCATCTATCCCTCAATGAGGGGGCGTGGCTTCATCTATCCCTCAATGAGAGAGCGTGGCTTCATCTATCCCTCAATGAGAGAGCGTGGCTTCATCTATCCCTCAATGAGGGGGCGTGGCTTCATCTATCCCTCAATGAGAGAGCGTGGCTTCATCTATCCCTCAATGAGAGAGCGTGGCTTCATCTATCCCTCAATGAGAGAGTGTGGCTTCATCTATCCCTCAATGAGAGTGAGTGTGGCTTCATATATCCCTCAATGAGACAGCGTGGCTTCATCTATCCCTCAATGAGAGAGTGTGGCTTCATCTATCCCTCAATGAGAGAGTGTGGCTTCATCTATCCCTCAATGAGAGAGTGTGGCTTCATCTATCCCTCAATGAGAGAGTGTGGCTTCATCTATCCCTCAATGAGAGAGTGTGGCTTCATCTATCCCTCAATGAGAGAGTGTGGCTTCATCTATCCCTCAATGAGGGGGAGTGGCTTCATCTATCCCTCAATGAGAGTGAGCGTGGCTTCATCTATCCCTCAATGAGAGAGCGTGGCTTCATCTATCCCTCAATGAGAGAGCGTGGCTTCATCTATCCCTCAATGAGAGTGAGCGTGGCTTCATCTATCCCTCAATGAGAGAGCGTGGCTTCATCTATCCCTCAATGAGAGTGAGCGTGGCTTCATCTATCCCTCAATGAGAGAGCGTGGCTTCATCTATCCCTCAATGAGAGTGAGCGTGGCTTCATCTATCCCTCAATGAGAGAGCGTGGCTTCATCTATCCCTCAATGAGAGAGTGTGGCTTCATCTATCCCTCAATGAGAGAGTGTGGCTTCATCTATCCCTCAATGAGGGGGCGTGGCTTCATCTATCCCTCAATGAGAGAGCGTGGCTTCATCTATCCCTCAATGAGAGAGCGTGGCTTCATCTATCCCTCAATGAGGGGGCGTGGCTTCATCTATCCCTCAATGAGAGAGCGTGGCTTCATCTATCCCTCAATGAGAGAGCAGGGCTTCATCTATCCCTCAATGAGAGAGTGTGGCTTCATCTATCCCTCAATGAGGGGGCGTGGCTTCATCTATCCCTCAATGAGAGAGCGTGGCTTCATCTATCCCTCAATGAGAGAGCGTGGCTTCATCTATCCCTCAATGAGAGAGCGTGGCTTCATCTATCCCTCAATGAGAGAGTGTGGCTTCATCTATCCCTCAATGAGAGAGTTTGGCTTCATCTATCCCTCAATGAGGGGGCGTGGCTTCATCTATCCCTCAATGAGAGAGCGTGGCTTCATCTATCCCTCAATGAGAGAGCGTGGCTTCATCTATCCCTCAATGAGGGGGCGTGGCTTCATCTATCCCTCAATGAGAGAGCGTGGCTTCATCTATCCCTCAATGAGAGTGAGCGTGGCTTCATCTATCCCTCAATGAGAGAGCGTGGCTTCATCTATCCCTCAATGAGAGAGCGTGGCTTCATCTATCCCTCAATGAGAGAGTGTGGCTTCATCTATCTCTCAATGAGAGTGAGCAGGGCTTCATCTATCCCTCAATGAGAGAGTGTGGCTTCATCCATCCCTCAATGAGAGAGCGTGGCTTCATCCATCCCTCAATGAGAGAGTGTGGCTTCATCTATCCCTCAATGAGAGTGAGCGTGGCTTCATCTATCCCTCAATGAGAGAGCGTGGCTTCATCTATCCCTCAATGAGAGAGCGTGGCTTCATCTTTCCCTCATTGAGAGAGTGTGGCTTTATCTTTCCCTCAATGAGAGGGTGTGGCTTCACCTATCCCTTAATGGGGGGTGTGGCTTCATCTATCCCTTAATGAGGGGTGTGGCTTCATCTCTATCTCAATGAGAGAGCGTGGCTTCATCTATCTCTCAATGAGGGGGTGTGGCCTAATTTATTAAATGCCCCTCTTTCCGACCCAGCCTGCTGGACCCCCTCCCTTCGTTCGCACAGCTGACGGGAGGCTCTAGAATGTTCCTTTGCTTTCCAGTTGGACGCGCTCCAACATTCCGGCCTGATCAGATTGGATGTGAGATTGGAGAGTTTTATGGTCACAGACGCAATAAACCTCAGCGACATCAATAACATGTGATAACATTCTTCTGCTGCACGGAAGGAAAACACCCAACTAGTTAGGTGCAGCCAGATAAATAAGGGGCAGGGCCCGATTAAAGTGGACCAAAACCAAGGATTTTCACTATCCTGGGATTTGGTCCCTGATCGGTGATGCCCCGCTGTGTGACACCCCCCAGATTGCCGAAGCCAACTCAGCTCTCACCGGCCCTATGGTGCATGTGCGGCCTCTCGTCCAATCAGCCGCTCAGAGCCGCTGACGTCATTTAAGCCTTTGGCTAAGGCGAGCGGCTCCGAGCGCTCTGATGGCCGTATCCCCCGCTTCCCTCTAACAGAGAGCGTGCCTGTGCCGGCCAATCATAAATGCCTGGTGCGGACACGCGTCCTGCTGGAGGGACAGAGGGGATGCGGCTCACGCCTGTGCTGTTGGACCGGGAAACAAGGTAAATGTATGGGGAGTATCACACAGCGGGGCATCCCGATTCTGGATGGGAGGGAGGAATCAGCCCGGGAATCTTATATATCGCTATGGGTTTTGGTCCACTTTAATCAAAGCACAAGAATTCCACAGTTGTTGGTTTGGACACCTCTCGCTCTGCAGCTTAAAGCGGAACAAAACCCGGGCGCTAAATGTTACCTATCGTGTGTGTATCCTCGCTGTGTGAAACCCCCAAAGACACCCATCGAAACTCACTTTTCGGGGTCCTACGGCGCATGAGCCAATTAATCCGATTCAGCCCCTTCATCTAAAGGGAGCGGACCTGTGCCGGCCATTCACAAATCCCCAATAGAGGGATAGCGGGGATGCGGCTCGTGCATTGCGGCGTTGACCAATCAGCTCTGCAGCACCCCCGCTGGTGGCCAATAAAACAGCAGCTGTGCTGAATGTAGCACACTGCCACCAGCAGGACGACTGCGGAACTACATGGCTGTTACACTGCTTTAATAATTGTCGTGCCGTAAAGCAGACCCTCACCCTTATATGTTTCCCCCCTGTACATACAGATTGCTCACATTAATCCGGACCTTCACCCTGAATAAGAGCCTATCTTATATGTTTCCCCCCTGTACATACAGATTGCTCACATTAATCCGGACCTTCACCCTGAATAAGAGCCTATCTTATATGTTTCCCACACCCTGTACATACAGATTGCTCACATTAATCCGGACCCTCCCTCTGAATAAGAGTCTATCTTATATGTTTCCCACACCCTGTACATACAGATTGCCCACATTAATCCGGACCTTCACCCTGAATAAGAGCCTATCTTATATGTTTCCTCCCTGTACATACAGATTGCTCGCATTAATCCGGACCCTCACTCTGAATAAGAGTCTATCTTATATGTTTCCCACACCCTGTACATACAGATTGCCCACATTAATCCGGACCTTCACCCTGAATAAGAGCCTATCTTATATGTTTCCCCCCTGTACATACAGATTGCTCACATTAATCCGGACCCTCACTCTGAATAAGAGTCTATCTTATATGTTTCCCACACCCTGTACATACAGATTGCTCACATTAATCCGGACCCTCACTCTGAATAAGAGTCTATCTTATATGTTTCCCACACCCTGTACATACAGATTGCTCACATTAATCCGGACCTTCACCCTGAATAAGAGCCTATCTTATATGTTTCCCCCCTGTACATACAGATTGCTCACATTAATCCGGACCCTCACTCTGAATAAGAGTCTATCTTATATGTTTCCCACACCCTGTACATACAGATTGCTCACATTAATCCGGACCTTCACCCTGAATAAGAGCCTATCTTATATGTTTCCCACACCCTGTACATACAGATTGCTCACATTAATCCGGACCCTCACCCTGAATAAGAGCCTATCTTATATGTTTCCCACACCCTGTACATACAGATTGCTCACATTAATCCGGACCTTCACCCTGAATAAGAGCTTATCTTATATGTTTCCAACACCCTGTACATAGATTGCTCACATTAATCCGGACCCTCACCCTGAATAAGAGCCTATCTTATATGTTTCCTCCCTGTACATACAGATTGCTCGCATTAATCCGGACCCTCACCCTGAATAAGAGCCTATCTTATATCTTTCCCCCCTGTACATACAGATTGCCCACATGTATCCGGACCTTCACCCTGAATAAGAGCCTATCTTATATGTTTCCCCCCTGTACATACAGATTGCTCACATTTATCCGGACCTTCACCCTGAATAAGAGCCTATCTTATATGTTTCCCACACCCTGTACATACAGATTGCTCACATTAATCCGGACCTTCACCCTGAATAAGAGCCTATCTTATACGTTTCCCACACCCTGTACATACAGATTGCTCACATTAATCCGGACCTTCACCCTGAATAAGAGCCTATCTTATATGTTTCCCCCCTGTACATACAGATTGCTCACATTTATCCGGACCTTCACCCTGAATAAGAGCCTATCTTATATGTTTCCCCCCTGTACATACAGATTGCCCACATTAATCCGGACCTTCACCCTGAATAAGAGGCTATCTTATATGTTTCCCACACCCTGTACATACAGATTGCTCACATTAATCCGGACCCTCACTCTGAATAAGAGTCTATCTTATATGTCTCCCACACCCTGTACATACAGATTGATCACATTAATCCGGACCTTCACCCTGAATAAGAGCCTATCTTATATGTTTCCCCCCTGTACATACAGATTGCCCACATTAATCCGGACCTTCACCCTGAATAAGAGGCTATCTTATATGTTTCCCACACCCTGTACATACAGATTGCTCACATTAATCCTGACCCTCACTCTGAATAAGAGTCTATCTTATATGTTTCCCCCCTGTACATACAGATTGCCCACATTAATCCGGACCTTCACCCTGAATAAGAGGCTATCTTATATGTTTCCCACACCCTGTACATACAGATTGCTCACATTAATCCGGACCCTCACTCTGAATAAGAGTCTATCTTATATGTTTCCCACACCCTGTACATACAGATTGCTCACATTAATCCGGACCTTCACCCTGAATAAGAGCCTATCTTATATGTTTCCCCCCTGTACATACAGATTGCTCACATTAATCCGGACCCTCACTCTGAATAAGAGCCTATCTTATATGTTTCCCACACCCTGTACATACAGATTGCCCACATTAATCCGGACCCTCACCCTGAATAAGAGCCTATCTTATATGTTTCCCACACCCTGTACATACAGATTGCTCACATTAATCCGGACCCTCACCCTGAATAAGAGCCTATCTTATATGTTTCCCACACCCTGTACATACAGATTGCCCACATTAATCCGGACCTTCACCCTGAATAAGAGCCTATCTTATATGTTTCCCACACCCTGTACATACAGATTGCTCACATTAATCCGGACCTTCACCCTGAATAAGAGCCTATCTTATATGTTTCCCACACCCTGTACATACAGATTGCTCACATTAATCCGGACCCTCACCCTGAATAAGAGCCTATCTTATATGTTTCCCACACCCTGTACATACAGATTGCCCACATTAATCCGGACCTTCACCCTGAATAAGAGCTTATCTTATATGTTTCCAACACCCTGTACATAGATTGCTCACATTAATCCGGACCCTCACCCTGAATAAGAGCCTATCTTATATGTTTCCCACACCCTGTACATAGATTGCTCATATTAATCCGGACCCTCACCCTGAATAAGAGCCTATCTTATATCTTTCCCCCCTGTACATACAGATTGCCCACATGTATCCGGACCTTCACCCTGAATAAGAGCCTATCTTATATGTTTCCCCCCTGTACATACAGATTGCTCACATTTATCCGGACCTTCACCCTGAATAAGAGCCTATCTTATATGTTTCCCACACCCTGTACATACAGATTGCTCACATTAATCCGGACCTTCACCCTGAATAAGAGCCTATCTTATACGTTTCCCACACCCTGTACATACAGATTGCTCACATTAATCCGGATCCTCACCCTGAATAAGAGCCTATCTTATATGCTTCCCCCCTGTACATACAGATTGCTCACATTAATCCAGACCCTCACCCTGAATAGGAGCCTATCTTATATGTTTCCCACACCCTGTACATACAGATTGCCCACATTAATCCGGACCTTCACCCTGAATAAGAGCCTATCTTATATGTTTCCCACACCCTGTACATACAGATTGCCCACATTAATCCGGACCTTCACCCTGAATAAGAGTCTATCTTATATGTTTCCCACACCCTGTACATACAGATTGCCCACATTAATCCGGACCCTCACCCTGAATAAGAGCCTATCTTATATGTTTCCCACACCCTGTACATACAGATTGCCCACATTAATACGGACCTTCACCCTGAATAAGAGCCTATCTTATATGTTTCCCACACCCTGTACATACAGATTGCTCACATTAATCCGGACCTTCACCCTGAATAAGAGCCTATCTTATATGTTTCCCACACCCTGTACATACAGATTGCTCACATTAATCCGGACCTTCACCCTGAATAAGAGCTTATCTTATATGTTTCCAACACCCTGTACATAGATTGCTCACATTAATCCGGACCCTCACCCTGAATAAGAGCCTATCTTATATGTTTCCCACACCCTGTACATAGATTGCTCACATTAATCCGGACCCTCACCCTGAATAAGAGCCTATCTTATATCTTTCCCCCCTGTACATACAGATTGCCCACATGTATCCGGACCTTCACCCTGAATAAGAGCCTATCTTATATGTTTCCCCCCTGTACATACAGATTGCTCACATTTATCCGGACCTTCACCCTGAATAAGAGCCTATCTTATATGTTTCCCACACCCTGTACATACAGATTGCTCACATTAATCCGGACCTTCACCCTGAATAAGAGCCTATCTTATACGTTTCCCACACCCTGTACATACAGATTGCTCACATTAATCCGGATCCTCACCCTGAATAAGAGCCTATCTTATATGTTTCCCACACCCTGTACATACAGATTGCCCACATTAATCCGGACCTTCACCCTGAATAAGAGCCTATCTTATATGTTTCCCACACCCTGTACATACAGATTGCCCACATTAAAAACCATCCTACCTGCATCTACTGCATGTTATGATCCTTTAAACATCCAAGATGGCGGCTCATGGAGCATCAGGCAGCCTGCAAACAGGAAGTGTCTTCTGACTGTGCTGCTCTGCATTCTGCATTGCTGACCTTTCCCTCACCCCAGCTCTGCTCTGTCTGAGCAAAGCACAGCTATAACCCCGCCCCTGTACTTTATCCCACTCTCCTCTCCTTAGTATGTGATGCTTCTGAGTCAAGATGGCGGCGCCCGTATCCTAGAGTCCTGAACAGAGTTGCAGTGGGGGAAAGAATAACAAGTAAGTGACTAAAAACTATATATTAACTTTAGATGCCGGGGAATCGTTTTATAAGGGTTTGAGCTTTTCAATAAATCCTGGTGAAGGTCCGGATTAAGCATAAATGATATATACTCTGGTTGTTCCATTAAGGCTCAATGGATGATACGCGGGAAGTGGAATCCGCTATTCCCTTGTTTCCAGCAATGCGATGGATAAGCTCCGCACAGACAAATTCAGCACAAAGAGCTCGTGCAATAATGCTGAACCAAACGTATTTGTATAAGACAGACGAAATAGAGCGTCCCGAAGCGCGTGCATCAAACTTTACAGCAAGTGCTCCCACCACCAGAAGGCTCAAACTCTCACCAGACGGCGGAGGGTAAATGACATATATAAATATATAAATATAATATAAATATATAAAACCCAACGTTGATGACACGCTCAGCAGCTGTAGCATAAGATATATTTACTGTGGGAGGGGAGGGGCCCCACAACCGCAAAGAAACCAACACAAAAGTGGCTCCACTATAATATTTCATCTAATAATATAAACAACGTTATTATGTCATGTTACAGAACGATGTACAGAGACATATTAAAACCAGTTATTTAAAAAACATAAACACAACAAATGATTAAATAGAGGAGGGGGAAGGAGCCGGTGATCACGGGGAGGCGATTCATTAATAGCGACACGTAGCGACAGTTGAGCGACTGTAGCGGCATTTTCACAGCGCCCGCTAGTATTCGCTGTGCTTGGCCGTTGTTCGGTTGTTGATAGCGACTCGGTGTGCAGTAATGTTGAATACAAGGCAACAAGTCGCTATTTGACAGGTTCCGCGCTGTATGGGAGCGCATGATAGCGACTGGTCAGAGCGACCGGCTTCCACCATATTCATTAACAAATCACGCTCAAAAAATTCTCGCGCTGTGAAATGCTTGTTTAAACCCCAGAGCGCTGGCGGCGATGGGTTAAAAGTAGTTTTTTATCCCCCAAACAACCATATTTTTGGAAACCAAAAAAAACAAGTTTTTTAAATAATTTTGTAATATGAATACAATAATATCAGACCTGTAATATCAATTCTGCACAATTTTTTTTTTTTTTCCCTTAAAAAATTATCTAACATGGCAGAAGTGGTCACAGAATTTTTCACATTTAAAAAAAAAAAAATACATTAATAACAATTAATTATGAATATTTAAAGATTGCTCCATTGAAATGCATTGGAGAGCGCCAGGTAGCGAGAGGTCATACCTGTCGCTGTTCAAGGTCGGACGCTGGCGCTGTGGGCTGAGGCTGGAATAATGATGAATGAGTCGCTATATGGCGCTCTGTCAGTAGCTAAGCAGGATCAGCTTGATAAATGTGTGATTGTGGTGGGGAGCCGGCGTTCTCGTGGCGGGGCCCGTCATTACCAGTCGCTACCTGGCGCTATTCCTTCATAAATAAAGGCCTAAGAAAGCCAAATCCGCGATTCCTTTCAATGCTCGATCGTTGTTTCCAGCAGGAGGATGGTTAAGATCCACACAGACAAATTGAGCACAAAGAGCAATGTCGTGCAATGACGCTGAACCAAACGTATTTGTATAATAAAAGCAGATAAAACACTCACAAGTGTAGGAAGGTAAAAAGCATAAAAGATCCGAGCCAGGCTGAAATCAGTGTATGTCACCGGCCGCACATGAGCGGCGTATCGCACTTCCCTCAATGTTCAAGGCTCAGATTGTATGTTTGATTCTGTCGCTGTTGTTGATTTTTTGCACTTATACGCAGTTGACCAGTTGTTGATGTATCATTATCCAATTTATATTTATTTATTTCTATGTTGGCACCGTCACTTTATTAACAGATTGATTGTTAGATTTGATTGTGGCATTAGCCATAGAGTTTATGTCACTTTAATATTGTGTTGAGCTTTGGTTAGGTTTTGGCTATAGGTACGGGGAGGCCGATTCATCAATAGCGCCAGGTAGCGACAGATGAGCGACTGTAGCGTGATTTTCACAGCGCCAGCCAGTATTCGCTGTGCTTGGCCGGCATTAGCTTGATGACAGCGACTCAGTCGGTGTGCGGTAATGTTGAATACGGGGTTAGGGGTCGCTGTTTCACAGGTCCAGCGTTGTATGTGAGCGCCTGACAACGAATGGCCAGAGCGAACGGCTAGCTTCATATTCATCAACAAATCACGCTCCGAATGTGCTGGCGCTGTCCATTCCTTGTTTAAACCCCAGAGCGCTGGCGGCGATCTGTATTAACTAGTTTTTAACCCCTAAACAACCATATTTTTGGAATGTAACATTATACATGTTTTTGGAATCATTTTGTAATATGAATACATTAATCTCAGACCTGTTAGATCAATTCTGCACATATTTATTTTTTGACTTAAAAATAAATCCTAACATTGCAGAAGTGGTCTCCGATTTTTTGACATTTAAAAAAAAAAAAAAAAAAATATTACCAATTAATTATGAATAATTATAGATTGCTCCATTGAAATGCATTGGACATCGCCAGGGAGCGACAGGTCATACCTGGCGCTGTGAGGGAATTTGCAGCGGCGCTCTTCGGTCCAGGCGGCTTCATGATGAATCCCGCGCTAGCTGACGCTCTCGCCGGCGCTAGCCTCATTTTGCTTGATAAATGCGTCATTGTGACCGCCGCCGGGCGTACTTGAGTCGGTAGTCGCCGTTAGCTGCCGCTACCTGGCGCTCGTCAGACACTACCTGGCGCTATCGCTTGATGAATAAGGGCCATAGTAATGTTTTATATAAGATTTTTTTGTGCCGGCACAAAATATATATATTTTTTCTTATTATTGGTCCTGTCATTAGACATTAAAGTGGACCAACACCTGGGATTTTCACTATCCTGGGTGTTGGTCCACTTCAGCGGGGCATCCGAGATCAGGTGTGTGAAACCCCCCAAAAGCCCCAAAAAACGTACCTTTGCGGGCACGGACAAGCCGCTGCCGCCTCCCGCGCGTCCCTCTTACAGGGTGCGCGTCCGCGACGGCCATTCGCAAACGGCCGGCGGGGGCGCGCGCACTGCTAGAGGGGCACACGGGAGGCGGCGGCGGCTGATCCGTCGCCGATAAGGTAAGGTTTTGGGGGGGGTTTTGGGGGGGGTCCCTCACTGTGGGACATCCCGATCTCGGATACCTCGCGGTGAGGGAGGTGATCAGCCGGGAATCTTATAGATCACCCCGGGGTGTTGGTCCACTTTAAAGGAGTTTTCCCAGGTGTCTTGTGCTTTGTGGGCTGTTACCAGCACTGGAAACGTTTGGGGACATACAGAGCTTTTAAATTCAGCGGTTGTTGTTTTTATGTATTGTATGTGGTTTGTGTTCTTTTCAATTAAGAGGCCGATTCATTAATAGCGCCAGGTAGCGACAGATGAGCGCCAGTAGCGTGATTTTCACAGCGCCAGCCAGTATTCGCTGTGCTTGGCCGGGGTTTGCTTGTTGACAGCGACTCAGTCGGTGTGCGGTAATGTTGAATACGGGGTTAGGGGTCGCTGTTTCACAGGTTCAGCGTTGTATGGGTGCGCCTGACAGCGAATGGCCAGAGCGAACGGCTTTGCTGCAGATTCATTAACAAATCACGCTCCGAATTTTTTCGCGCTGTGAATTCCTTGTTTAAACCCCAGAGCGCTGGCGGCGATGGGTGTAAAATAGTTTTTAACCCCCAAACAACCATATTTTTTGATTGTAAAATTATACAAGTTTTTCTACACATTTTGTAATATGAATATATTAATATCAGACCTGTAATATCAATTCTGCACAATTTTTGTTTTTTTGTTTTTTTTACCTTAAAAAAAATCCTAACATTGCAGAAGTGGTCACAGAGTTTTTGACATTAAAAAAAAAAAAAAAAACATTAATAGCAATTATTTATGATTAATTAAAGATTGCTCCATTGAAATGCATTGGAGAGCGCCAGGGAGCGTCAGGTCATACCTGGCGCTGTGATGGGATTAGCAGCGGCGCTGTTTGTTGCAGTCGGCTACATGATGAATCCCGCGCTAGCTGACGCTCTCGCCGGCGCTAGCCTCATTTAGCGTGATAAATGCGTCATTGTGACCGCCGCCGGGCGTACTTGAGTTGGTAGCCGCCGTTAGCTGGCGGGACCTGGCGCTCGTCAGACGCTACCTGGCGCTAGCCCTTGATAAATAAGGGCCTAAATCAGGCATAATTATTAGATTGTTGGTATGATTATTGTTGCTCCTGTGTTGGGGTGAAGAGGGTGACCAGCCTTCTTTATTCTATGTTTTTGTATATTATTTTATTTGTGTAACATTTTCATTGGACAGTGTAGCACATCCTTATTTGATGTTAGAAATACAATAGTCTCCATAATTAATGATACAATAAACTATTGAACCCACTGTCAGCACCAGTGAAATACATTCCAGATTCTTCTCTGATCTGATTCAACCCAAATTGTTATAAGATCACATTTTATACCTACAATTGTTCCTATTATTCTATTAAGTGGCCGGTACATGAAACGCGTCTCACAGCATAGCAATCATCAAATGGTGTGTACAACGGGCAGGCTGATTCATCACTATCGCCAGGTAGCGACAGATGAGCGTCTGTAACGGCATTTCAGAGCGCTCGCTAGTAGCCGCTGTGCTCGGCCGTGGGTCGCTAGTTTATAGCGACGGGCAGGCTGATTCATCACTAACGCCAGGTAGCGACAGATGAGCGTCTGTAGCGGCATTTCAGAGCGCCCGCTAGTAGTCGCTGTGCTCGGCCGTGGGTCGCTAGTTTATAGCGACGGGCAGGCTGATTCATCACTAACGCCAGGTAGCGACAGATGAGCGTCTGTAGCGGCATTTCAGAGCGCCCGCTAGTAGCTGCTGTGCTCGGCCGTGGGTCGCTAGTTTATAGCGACGGGCAGGCTGATTCATCACTAACGCCAGGTAGCGACAGATGAGCGTCTGTAGCGGCATTTCAGAGCGCCCGCTACTAGTCACTGTGCTCGGCCGTGGGTCGCTAGTTTATAGCGACGGGCAGGCTGATTCATCACTAACGCCAGGTAGCGACAGATGAGCGTCTGTAGCGGCATTTCAGAGCGCCCGCTAGTAGCCGCTGTGCTCGGCCGTGGGTCGCTAGTTTATAGCAACGAGCAGGCTGATTCATCACTAACGCCAGGTAGCGACAGATGAGCGTCTGTAGCAACGTTTCAGAGCGCCCGCTAGTAGTCGCTGTGCTCGGCCGTGGGTCACTAGTTTATAGTGACGGGCAGGCTGATTCATCACTAACGCCAGGTAGCGACAGATGAGCGTCTGTAGCGGCATTTCAGAGCGCCCGCTAGTAGTCGCTGTGCTCGGCCGTGGGTCGCTAGTTTATAGCGACAGGCAGGCTGATTCATCACTAACGCCAGGTAGTGACAGATGAGCGTCTGTAGCGGCATTTTCAGAGCGCCCGCTAGTAGTCGCAGTGCTCGGCCGTGGGTCGCTAGTTTATAGCGACTCAGTCGCTGTGCAGTAATGTTGAATACATTGTGAGGAGTCGCTATTTGACCAGTACAGCGCTGTATGGGAGCGCATAAACAAGCCTGTAAGGGCACCACCAAAATTAATCAAAACTAAATAAACAAGTGGGTGCTCCCATAAATCCCAAACAATCCAAATAGTACAAAGCAAAAATAGGGGATTTATAAATGGGCACTCACACCAATAATATAAGAAAGTTGATATAGAAAATGTATTCAAAAATGCTGTGTACACCAATAAAAAAACATATATACAACATACATTGACAAGACAAAATTAAAAGGAGAATAGATCGGTCCCCGGGCTCTGCTGAATATCTAATCAAACTTCTATAATCAATATAAATTGTAATGATAAGAAAACATGCATTTCATATAGAAAATTACAACTGTGTGCCTAGATATATAAGATAATGCTGCCCCCTAATGGACAATAATAATAAGACATGGAATTGCATAAAAAGTATTAATTAATAAACTATGTGCAGCAATCTATTCAATATATATACTGTATACATTATTATATACAAATTACATAAAGTGCATCAAAAATAATTAATAAAGCAAAACAAATGAATATATATGAACCAGTAAGAGTAAATACCAAAGTGAGGTCTCATATAGCTCAAAAGTATGCAAACTCATACACTAAAACTCGTGCTCCTATATCCCAAATAGAAAGTAGTAACAAGAAAATCAATAAAAGGATTTAAATGTGTATAATAAAGATATCTCACTATGAGGAAAAATATATAAAGCCCTAAACTTCCCTGTGCCGTGCATATGGAAATTAGATAAATAGGCAGCCCCCCCCCCCCCCCCCCCTTTTCAATTTACAAAGAATATGTATATATAAATATATGAGAAAAAACTCAGCAATGAATGTATGAGTAAAATACTTGGAGGCTGAGTGAATGGCTAATGCAAAGCCGATTACTGCAGCTGAGCAAAGGGAGATCAGGGGAGCAGGGAGGGCACAACAGCCATAATATTAATGATGCTTAATCAAACATGTTAAGGCAATACTACCAGCAGCAGATCTACTCCTGGGACCTCCGGCTGCCCCACGTTAGAAGCCGTGGGCGCACGGCGGAACGCGTGGGGCAGCCGGAGGTCCCGGGAGTAGATCTGCTGCTGGTAGTATTGCCTTAACATGTTTGATTAAGCATCATTAATATTATGGCCCTTATTCATCAAGCGATAGCGCCAGGTAGTGTCTGACGAGCGCCAGGTAGCGGCAGCTAACGGCGACTACCGACTCAAGTACGCCCGGCGGCGCTCACAATGACGCATTTATCAAGCAAAATGAGGCTAGCGCCGGCGAGAGCGACGGCTAGCGCGGCATTCATCATGAAGCCGCCTGGACCGAACAGCGCCGCTGCAAATTCCCTCACAGCGCCAGGTATGAGCTGTCGCTCCCTGGCGATGTCCAATGCATTTCAATGGAGCAATCTATAATAAATCATAATTAATTGTGATTAATTTTTTTTTTTTTAATGTCAAAAAATCGGAGACCACTTCTGCAATGTTAGGATTTATTTTTAAGTCAAAAAAAAAAAAAATATGTGCAGAATTGATCTAACAGGTCTGAGATTAATGTATTGATATTACAAAATGATTCTAAAAACTTGTATAATGTTACATTTAAAAAATATGGTTGTTTAGGGGTTAAAAACTAGTTAATACACATCGCCGCCAGCGCACTGGGGTTTAAACAAGGAATGGACAGCGCCAGCAAATTCAGAGCGTGATTTTTTGATGAATATGAAGCTAGCCGTTCGCTCTGGCCATTCGTTGTCAGGCGCTCACATACAACGCTGGACCTGTGAAACAGCGACCCCCCAGCCCGTATTCAACATTACCACACACCGACTGAGTCGCTGTCATCAAGCTAACGCCGGCCAAGCACAGCGAATACTGGCTGGCGCTGAAAAAATCACGCTACAGTCGCTCATCTGTCGCTACCTGACGCTATTAATGAATCGGCCTCCCCGTCTGTTGTGCCCTCCCTGCTCCCCTGATCTCCCTTTGCTCAGCTGCAGTAATCGGCTTTGCTTTAGCCATTCACTCAGCCTCCAAGTATTTTACTCATACATTCATTACTGAGTTTTTTCTCATATATTTATATATACATATTCTTTGTAAATTGAAAAGGGGGGGGGCTGCCTATTTATCTAATTTCCATATGCACGGCACAGGGAAGTTTAGGGCTTTATATATTTTTCCTCATAGTGAGATATCTTTATTATACACATTTAAATCCTTTTATTGATTTTCTTGTTACTACTTTCTATTTGGGATATAGGAGCACGAGTTTTAGTGTATGAGTTTGCATACTTTTGAGCTATATGAGACCTCACTTTGGTATTTACTCTTACTGGTTCATATATATTCATTTGTTTTGCTTTATTAATTATTTTTGATGCACTGTATGTAATTTGTATATAATAATTTATACAGTATATATATTGAATAGATTGCTGCACATAGTTTATTAATTAATACTTTTTTATGCAATTCCCTGTCTTATTATTATTGTCCATTAGGGGGCAGCATTATCTTATATATCTAGGCACACAGTTGTAATTTTCTATATGAAATGCATGTTTTCTTATCATTACAATTTATATTGATTATAGAAGTTTGATTAGATATTCAGCAGAGCCCGGGGACCGATCTATTCTCCTTTTAATTTTGTCTTGTCAATGTATGTTGTATATATGTTTTTTTATTGGTGTACACAGCATTTTTGAATACATTTTCTATATCAACTTTCTTATATTATTGGTGTGAGTGCCCATTTATAAATCCCCTATTTTTGCTTTGTACTGTATGGGAGCGCATGTTAGCGACTGCTCATAGCGAACGACTCACACCATATTCAGCAAAAAAACAGCCTCCCAAATCTCTGGCGCTGAAAAATGCTTCTCTGAAGCCCAGAGCGCAGGAGGCGGTGTGATTAAAGTCTGTTTTTCAGCATCTATCCACCAGTAACAAAGAGAAGACGTATGGAATTACATTGTAGCTGGGGTTCCTTGCCTTGTGGGTACAGGGGTCTGGGGGTGAAGGTGGATTACCGGTGGAGCTGGGGGTATCCCCAATATGGATGCCCTGGGGTAAGGGAATCAATCTTATAAATTCCAGGGCCATCGGGCTGTGAGGTTTGGTCCACTTTAATAATTAATAATAAATCCAATAAAATATAAATAATAAAAATAATAATAAAGTTTCGGTCGTGGGAAACTTCCGCGATTGAGAAATAAGAGCGCGGCCCGGAGTCCGGACTTTACCATTAAGGATTGGAGTAAACAAAGCGGCGGATAGCGGCGCCAGCTGGCAGCTCGCCTGATGAAGCGGCACGGTGCGGAACGCGCGGGGGAATTTGCATGTTCCGCTCCCGTAGACATTTATGTGGGATTATGCGATTGTGTAACTGTGTAACATTCTGCTGTTTGCTGAAAGGATTTCTGCTCGTCTCTGATTGGCCGTCGCTTCCCGGCGTCTGCTTTCCAGCGCGCTGGTCTCACGGCGGCTCGTTTCCTCCTTCTGTCTGACGCGTTTTGTTGATTGTTCTCATGGTCGGCATTTGCGGAGCACGGGGCCAAGTCTCCGGCTTCTGGCGCGCTGCAGGGGGCGGGGCCAGCCTCACTCCTTACACTTAGATTAACCCGGAACCTTCACCAGGATTTAATGAAAAGCCCAAACCCTTATAAAACGATTCCCCAGCATCTAAAATTTATATATTTTACGTTTTAGTCACTAACTTATTATTCTTCCCCCCACTGGGCTGCAACTCTGTTCAGGACTCTAGGATACGGGCGCCACCATCTTGCCTCAGAAGCATCACACTGAGGAGAGGAGAGCGAGATAAAGTACAGGGGGGCGGGGTTATAGCTGTGCTTTGCTCAGACTGAGCAGAGCTGGGGTCAGGAAAAGGTCAGCAATCCCAGAATGCAGAGCAGCACAGTCACAAGGCACTTCCTGTTTGCAGGCTGCCTGAAACCTCCATGTGCCACCATCTTGGATGTTCAGAGGTGCATAACATGCAGTAGATGCAGGTAGGATGATTTTTAATGTGGGCAATCTGTATGTACAGGGTGTGGGAAACATATAAGATAGGCTCTTATTCAGGGTGAGGGTCCGGATTAATGTGAGCAATCTGTATGTACAGGGTGTGGGAAACATATAAGATAGGCTCTTATTCAGAGTGAAGGTCCGGATTAATGTGGGCAATCTGTATGTACAGGGTGTGGGAAACATATAAGATAGGCTCTTATTCAGGGTGAGGGTCCGGATTAATGTGAGCAATCTGTATGTACAGGGTGTGGGAAACATATAAGATAGGCTCTTATTCAGAGTGAAGGTCCGGATTAATGTGGGCAATCTGTATGTACAGGGTGTGGGAAACATATAAGATAGGCTCTTATTCAGGGTGAGGGTCCGGATTAATGTGAGCAATCTGTATGTATAGGGTGTGGGAAACATATAAGATAGGCTCTTATTCAGAGTGAGGGTCCGGATTAATGTGAGCAATCTGTATGTACAGGGTGTGGGAAACATATAAGATAGACTCTTATTCAGAGTGAGGGTCCGGATTAATGTGAGCAATCTGTATGTACAGGGTGTGGGAAACATATAAGATAGACTCTTATTCAGAGTGAGGGTCCGGATTAATGTGAGCAATCTGTATGTACAGGGTGTGGGAAACATATAAGATAGGCTCTTATTCAGAGTGAAGGTCCGGATTAATGTGGGCAATCTGTATGTACAGGGTGTGGGAAACATATAAGATAGGCTCTTATTCAGGGTGAGGGTCCGGATTAATGTGAGCAATCTGTATGTACAAGGTGTGGGAAACATATAAGATAGGCTCTTATTCAGGGTGAGGGTCCGGATTAATGTGAGCAATCTGTATGTACAGGGTGTGGGAAACATTTAAGATAGGCTCTTATTCAGAGTGAAGGTCCGGATTAATGTGGGCAATCTGTATGTACAGGGTGTGGGAAACATATAAGATAGGCTCTTATTCAGGGTGAGGGTCCGGATTAATGTGAGCAATCTGTATGTACAGGGTGTGGGAAACATATAAGATAGACTCTTATTCAGGGTGAGGGTCCGGATTAATGTGAGCAATCTGTATGTACAGGGTGTGGGAAACATATAAGATAGGCTCTTATTCAGGGTGAGGGTCCGGATTAATGTGGGCAATCTGTATGTACAGGGTGGGGGAAACATACAAGATAGGCTCTTATTCAGGGTGAGGGTCCGGATTAATGTGAGCAATCTGTATGTACAGGGTGTGGGAAACATATAAGATAGACTCTTATTCAGGGTGAGGGTCCGGATTAATGTGAGCAATCTGTATGTACAGGGTGTGGGAAACATATAAGATAGGCTCTTATTCAGGGTGAGGGTCCGGATTAATGTGAGCAATATGTATGTACAGGGTGTGGGAAACATATAAGATAGGCTCTTATTCAGGGTGAGGGTCCGGATTAATGTGGGCAATCTGTATGTACAGGGTGTGGGAAACATATAAGATAGGCTCTTATTCAGGGTGAGGGTCCGGATTAATGTGGGCAATCTGTATGTACAGGGTGTGGGAAACATATAAGATAGGCTCTTATTCAGGGTGAGGGTCCGGATTAATGTGAGCAATCTGTATGTACAGGGTGTGGGAAACATATAAGATAGACTCTTATTCAGGGTGAGGGTCCGGATTAATGTGAGCAATCTGTATGTACAGGGTGTGGGAAACATATAAGATAGGCTCTTATTCAGGGTGAGGGTCCGGATTAATGTGAGCAATCTGTATGTACAGGGTGAGGGAAACATATAAGATAGGCTCTTATTCAGAGTGAGGGTCCGGATTAATGTGAGCAATCTGTATGTACAGGGTGTGGGAAACATACAAGATAGGCTCTTATTCAGGGTGAAGGTCCAGATTAATGTGGGCAATCTGTATGTACAGGGTGTGGGAAACATATAAGATAGGCTCTTATTCAGGGTGAAGGTCCGGATTAATGTGGGCAATCTGTATGTACAGGGTGTGGGAAACATATAAGATAGGCTCTTATTCAGGGTGAAGGTCCGGATTAATGTGAGCAATCTGTATGTACAGGGTGTGGGAAACATATAAGATAGGCTCTTATTCAGAGTGAGGGTCCGGATTAATGTGAGCAATCTGTATGTACAGGGTGTGGGAAACATATAAGATAGGCTCTTATTCAGGGTGAAGGTCCGGATTAATGTGAGCAATCTGTATGTACAGGGTGTGGGAAACATATAAGATAGGCTCTTATTCAAGGTGAGGGTCCGGATTAATGTGAGCAATCTGTATGTACAGGGTGTGGAAAACATATAAGATAGGCTCTTATTCAGGGTGAAGGTCCGGATTAATGTGGGCAATCTGTATGTACAGGGTGTGGGAAACATATAAGATAGGCTCTTATTCAGGGTGAGGGTCCGGATTAATGTGAGCAATCTGTATGTACAGGGTGTGGGAAACATATAAGATATGCTCTTATTCAGGGTGAAGGTCCGGATTAATGTGAGCAATCTGTATGTACAGGGTGTGGGAAACATCCAAAATAGGCTCTTATTTAAGGTGAAAGTCCGGATTAATGTGAGCAATCTGTATGTACAGGGTGTGGGAAACATATAAGATAGGCTCTTATTCAGGGTGAAGGTCCGGATTAATGTGAGCAATCTGTATGTACAGGGTGTGGGAAACATCCAAAATAGGCTCTTATTCAGGGTGAGGGTCCGGATTAATGTGGGCAATCTGTATGTACAGGGTGTGGGAAACATATAAGATAGGCTTTTATTCAGGGTGAAGGTCCGGATTAATGTGAGCAATCTGTATGTACAGGGTGTGGGAAACATATAAGATAGACTCTTATTCAGGGTGAGGGTCCGGATTAATGTGAGCAATCTGTATGTACGGGGGGGGGACATACAAGATAGGCTCTTATTCAGGGTGAAGGTCCGGATTAAGTTGACTAGTCATCTGATCAAGGCAACTGGACTTAATGTATTTTTCTTGCAGAGGTTTTGCTACATTCTAGTGCTGCCTGATCATCTCCTGACTACTGTAACCCCGCCTCCTGTCATCTCTCGGCTCCGCCCCTTTCCAGTGCTGGAAGCCCCCAGGCCGCATGGGCACTGGGCTCCTCTGCACACCCCCGGCCCTTGGGGCTGCAGGTAATGGGGGGCGAGGGGTATCGGCAAGACCCCCGATTACCAGCCCCTCCCGCCCCTAGAACACGTATCCGGGTCTCATGGACCCAAAGGGTTAAAATGGGCCAATCACCGGGGTTTTCACTGTCCTGGTCCTTGGTGATTGGTCCTTGTCCCAGAGTGCATTGCGATTCGGGATGCCCCGCTGTGTGAAATCCACCACTGCACCCACCTTTCCCACGGCGCATGTGCGGGCTCTCGTCCAATCAGCATTGTATACGGCCAGGACAGAGCCGCAGCATCCCCGGTTTCCCCGCGGAGTGCGCGCGCTCCCCTGCCCGGCCTATCTGACCGGCTGGTCCCTGCAGTGAGCCTCACCTGGAGGATGCTGGGGATGCGGGGGGGGGGGGGGGGGGGGTCAGGCACCTCGGGATGCCCCAGGGGCACTTAGTTGGCCAACCCTGGAGTCTTTTTTTTAGACCCACATACAGCAATCAGTATATTTTCTAAGCTAAGCAGACACGCCCCCGAAGGAAGAGCAGCCATTGGCTAATATGGGGCCCAGCCAAACCCAAGCTCCTCAACTGGAGCCAAAGCAGGTCCTCCATCCGCAGAGCGGGTATTGACCATGGGGTCCGGAGGCTGTTTAGGGACCCTCATTGATATGTAAATGGAGCCACGCCCCCTCATTGAGGGATAGGTGACGCCACGCCCCTTCGCTGAGGGATAGATGAAGCCACGCCCCCTCATTGATATGTAAATGGAGCCACGTCCCCTCATTGAGGGATAGGTGAAGCCACGCCCCTTCGTTGAGGGATGATGAAGCCACGCCCCCTCATTTAGGGATAGATGAAGCCACGCCCCCTCGTTGAGGGATAGATGAAGCCACGCCCCCTCATTGAGGGATGGATAGAAGATACATTGTAACAGTTACAACAATAGAAACGCTTTGAATAGGGAAATAAATCATTTATTGCTGCAGATCTGCATGTTACACCTCAAAGAGGGGCAATATGTAAATTGAGCCACACCCCCTTACTGAGGGATGGATGAAGCCACGCCCCTCACTGAGGGATATATGAAGCCCCCCCCCATTAAGGGATGGATGAAGCCACGCCTCCTCATTAAGTGAAGCTCATAGTAAGACTAAACTTGAAGGAACTGTCCAGGCAAAGGGTTACATTCACCTGGTTATTCTTTACCTGATGCCTGTAACTGTTGTCCCTGTGGGTGTGGCTGGCTCAAGTTATGTCAAGAAATAAGACACTTTATAATTATTATTTATTTATTTATATAGTGCCATCATCTTCCATAGCGCTGTACAAAGCAGTAACTATAGAGACATACAGCACATAGACTATTATAAATGCAGTGTTACAGAGTTTACAATGAATATTCTGAATACAAGATTCAATAGGAGAGAGAGCCCCGCCCCCGAGGAGCTGACAGTCTAAAGGATGAGGGGTGGAGACGAGGTGGAAGGTTCACAAACGGTCAGTATTGCCCCAGTGACCAGGGTGGAGAGCATGAGAGGAGGTGACCAGGGTGGAGAGCATGAGAGGAGGTGACCAGGGTGGAGAGCATGAGAGGAGGTGACCAGGGTGGAGAGCATGAGAGGAGGTGACCAGGGTGGAGAGCATGAGAGGAGGTGACCAGGGTGGAGAGCATGAGAGGAGGTGACCAGGGTGGAGAGCATGAGAGGAGGTGACCAGGGTGGAGAGCATGAGAGGAGGTGACCAGGGTGGAGAGCATGAGAGGAGGTGACCAGGGTGGAGAGCATGAGAGGAGGTGACTAGGGTGGGGAGCATGAGAGGAGGTGACCAGGGTGGAGAGCATGAGAGGAGGTGACCAGGGTGGAGAGCATGAGAGGAGGTGACCAGGGTGGAGAGCATGAGAGGAGGTGACCAGGGTGGAGAGCATGAGAGGAGGTGACTAGGGTGGGGAGCATGAGAGGAGGTGACCAGGGTGGAGAGCATGAGAGGAGGTGACTAGGGTGGGGAGCATGAGAGGAGGTGACCAGGGTGGAGAGCATGAGAGGAGGTGATCAGGGTGGAGAGCATGAGAGGAGGTGACCAGGGTGGAGAGCATGAGAGGAGGTGACTAGGGTGGGGAGCATGAGAGGAGGTGACCAGGGTGGAGAGCATGAGAGGAGGTGACCAAGGTGGAGAGCATGAGAGGAGGTGACCAGGGTGGAGAGCATGAGAGGAGGTGACCAGGGTGGAGAGCATGAGAGGAGGTGACCAGGGTGGAGAGCATGAGAGGAGGTGGCCAGGGTGGAGAGCATGAGAGGAGGTGGCCAGGGTGGAGAGCATGAGAGGAGGTGACCAGGGTGGAGAGCATGAGAGGAGGTGACCAGGGTGGAGAGCATGAGAGGAGGTGACCAGGGTGGAGAGCATGAGAGAAGGTGACCAGGGTGGAGAGCATGAGAGGAGGTGACCAGGGTGGAGAGCATGAGAGGAGGTGGCCAGGGTGGAGAGCATGAGAGGAGGTGGCCAGGGTGGAGAGCATGAGAGGAGGTGACCAGGGTGGAGAGCATGAGAGGGGGTGGCCAGGGTGGAGAGCATGAGAGGAGGTGACCAGGGTGTAGAGCATTAGATGAGGTGACCAGGGTGGAGAGCATGAGAGGAGGTGACAAGGGTGGAGAGCATGAGAAGAGGTGACCAGGGTGGAGAGCATGAAAGGAGGTGACCAGGGTGGAGAGCATAAGAGGAGGTGACCAGGGTGGAGAGCATGAGAGGAGGTGACCAGGGTGGAGAGCATGAGAGGAGGTGACCAGGGTGGAGAGCATGAGAGGAGGTGGCCAGGGTGGAGAGCATGAGAGGAGGTGGCCAGGGTGGAGAGCATGAGAGGAGGTGACCAGGGTGGAGAGCATGAGAGGAGGTGACCAGGGTGGAGAGCATGAGAGGAGGTGACCAGGGTGGAGAGCATGAGAGGAGGTGACTAGGGTGGGGAGCATGAGAGGAGGTGACCAGGGTGGAGAGCATGAGAGGAGGTGACCAGGGTGGAGAGCATGAGAGGAGGGGACCAGGGTGGAGAGCATGAGAGGAGGTGGCCAGGGTGGAGAGCATGAGAGGAGGTGGCCAGGGTGGAGAGCATGAGAGGAGGTGACCAGGGTGGAGAGCATGAGAGGAGGTGACCAGGGTGGAGAGCATGAGAGAAGGTGACCAGGGTGGAGAGCATGAGAGGAGGTGACCAGGGTGGAGAGCATGAGAGGAGGTGGCCAGGGTGGAGAGCATGAGAGGAGGTGACCAGGGTGGAGAGCATGAGAGGGGGTGGCCAGGGTGGAGAGCATGAGATGAGGTGACCAGGGTGGAGAGCATGAGAGGAGGTGACCAGGGTGTAGAGCATGAGATGAGGTGACCAGGGTGGAGAGCATGAGAGGAGGTGACCAGGGTGGAGAGCATGAGAAGAGGTGACCAGGGTGGAGAGCATGAAAGGAGGTGACCAGGGTGGAGAGCATGAGAGGAGGTGACCAGGGTGGAGAGCATGAGAGGAGGTGACTAGGGTGGGGAGCATGAGAGGAGGTGACCAGGGTGGAGAGCATGAGAGGAGGTGACCAGGGTGGAGAGCATGAGAGGAGGGGACCAGGGTGGAGAGCATGAGAGGAGGTGGCCAGGGTGGAGAGCATGAGAGGAGGTGGCCAGGGTGGAGAGCATGAGAGGAGGTGACCAGGGTGGAGAGCATGAGAGGAGGTGACCAGGGTGGAGAGCATGAGAGAAGGTGACCAGGGTGGAGAGCATGAGAGGAGGTGACCAGGGTGGAGAGCATGAGAGGAGGTGGCCAGGGTGGAGAGCATGAGAGGAGGTGACCAGGGTGGAGAGCATGAGAGGGGGTGGCCAGGGTGGAGAGCATGAGATGAGGTGACCAGGGTGGAGAGCATGAGAGGAGGTGACCAGGGTGTAGAGCATGAGATGAGGTGACCAGGGTGGAGAGCATGAGAGGAGGTGACCAGGGTGGAGAGCATGAGAGGAGGTGACCAGGGTGGAGAGCATGAGAAGAGGTGACCAGGGTGGAGAGCATGAAAGGAGGTGACCAGGGTGGAGAGCATGAGAGGAGGTGACCAGGGTGGAGAGCATGAGAGGAGGTGACCAGGGTGGAGAGCATGAGAGGAGGTGACCAGGGTGGAGAGCATGAGAGGAGGTGGCCAGGGTGGAGAGCATGAGAGGAGGTGACCAGGGTGGAGAGCATGAGAGGAGGTGACCAGGGTGGAGAGCATGAGAGGAGGTGGCCAGGGTGGAGAGCATGAGAGGAGGTGACCAGGGTGGAGAGCATGAGAGGAGGTGACCAGGGTGGAGAGCATGAGAGGAGGTGACCAGGGTGGAGAGCATGAGAGGAGGTGGCCAGGGTGGAGAGCATGAGAGGAGGTGACCAGGGTGGAGAGCATGAGAGGAGGTGACCAGGGTGGAGAGCATGAGAAGAGGTGACCAGGGTGGAGAGCATGAAAGGAGGTGACCAGGGTGGAGAGCATAAGAGGAGGTGACCAGGGTGGAGAGCATGAGAGGAGGGGACCAGGGTGGAGAGCATGAGAGGAGGTGGCCAGGGTGGAGAGCATGAGAGGAGGTGACCAGGGTGGAGAGCATGAGAGGAGGTGACCAGGGTGGAGAGCATGAGAGGAGGTGACCAGGGTGGAGAGCATAAGAGGGGGTGACCAGGGTGGAGAGCATGAGAGGAGGTGACCAGGGTGGAGAGCATGAGTGGAGGTGGCCAGGGTGGAGAGCATGAGAGGAGGTGACCAGGGTGGAGAGCATGAGAGGAGGTGACCAGGGTGGAGAGCATGAGAGGAGGTGACCAGGGTGGAGAGCATGAGAGGAGGTGACCAGGGTGGAGAGCATGAGAGGAGGTGACCAGGGTGGAGAGCATGAGCGGAGGTGGCCAGGGTGGAGAGCATGAGAGGAGATGACCAGGGTGGAGAGCATGAGAGGAGGTGGCCAGGGTGGAGAGCATGAGAGGAGGTGACCAGGGTGGAGAGCATGAGCGGAGGTGGCCAGGGTGGAGAGCATGAGAGGAGGTGACCAGGGTGGAGAGCATGAGAGGAGGTGACCAGGGTGGAGAGCATGAGAGGAGGTGACCAGGGTGGAGAGCATGAGAGGAGGTGACCAGGGTGGAGAGCATGAGAGAAGGTGACCAGAGTGGAGAGCATGAGAGGAGGTGACCAGGGTGGAGAGCATGAGAGGAGTTGACCAGGGTGGAGAGAATGAGAGGAGGTGACCAGGGTGGAGAGCATGAGAGGAGGTGACTAGGGTGGAAAGCATAAGAGGGGGTGACCAGGGTGGAGAGCATAAGAGGAGGTGACTAGGGTGGAGAGCATGAGAGGAGGTGACCAGGGTGGAGGACAGGAGAAGGTCGGCAGCAGAGCGGAGGCTGCGTCTGGGTTGATAGTGTTGGATTAGAGATGAGGTGTAGGGAGGGGCCTGGCTGGACAGAGCTTTGTAGGTGAGGGTTAGGATTAGCTGGGGGACTGGTGGCCAGTGTAGGGATTGGCAGAGAGGAGCAGAGCTGGAGGAGAGATGGATGAGGCGAGCCGCAGAGCTCAGGATAGATTAGAGGCGGGGCCAGTCTGTTAGTTGGTAAGCCACGCTTTGAAGAGTGGAGGGTCCGGGAACGCCGAGAATGAGGTCAGGAAGAAAGTGACCTTCAAAGCTTTAATTCCCTTTCCTGCCGCTAACACTGGTGTAATGAAGCCCCTCCCTCAGCAATAGAGCAGGAAAGGAGCAGAAGCAGAGCCAGCTGCAGGGACGCGCTTAGGAGAAAACATTCTGCTACACAGGGGGTCAGTCATCTTCAGGCAACAGGACGTGTTGGTGGAAGATCCTGGGAACCGGGACTAACCGAATGATACTCCTAATGTAACTGTTACATGTTCCTCAACAAATTCCTTCACACCCTCCCAGGCTCTTTCCACCCATTCCCAGAATCCACGCTGCCGGCCCTGGAAAACAAAGAGGGAAAATAAATCACAACTGACCCTGGACACAACCATTCCCACCCTGCTGCACCGAGGATCCCGGACACAACCATTCCCACCCTGCTGCACCCGAGGACCCCGGACACAACCATTCCCACCCTGCTGCACCCGAGGACCCCGGACACAACCATTCCCACCCTGCTGCACCCGAGGACCCCGGACACAACCATTCCCACCCTGCTGCACCCAAGGACCCCGGACACAACCCTTACCACCCTGCTGCACCCGAGGACCCCGGACACAACCATTCCCACCCTGCTGCACCCGAGGACCCTGGACACAACCATTCCCACCCTGCAGCACCTGAGGACCCCGGACACAACCATTCCCACCCTGCTGCACCCGAGGACCCCGGACACAACCATTCCCACCCTGCTGCACCCAAGGACCCCGGACACAACCCTTACCACCCTGCTGCACCCGAGGACCCCGGACACAACCATTCCCACCCTGCTGCACCCGAGGACCCCGGACATAACCATTCCCACCCTGCTGCACCCGAGGACCCCGGACACAACCATTCCCACCCTGCTGCACCCGAGGACCCTGGACACAACCATTCCCACCCTGCAGCACCTGAGGACCCCGGACACAACCATTCCCACCCTGCTGCACCCGAGGACCCCGGACACAACCATTCCCACCCTGCTGCACCCAAGGACCCCGGACACAACCCTTACCACCCTGCTGCACCCGAGGACCCCGGACACAACCATTCCCACCCTGCTGCACCCGAGGACCCCGGACATAACCATTCCCACCCTACTGCACCCGAGGACCCCGGACACAACCATTTCCACCCTGCTGCACCCGAGGACCCCGGACACAACCATTCCCACTCTGCTGCACCCGAGGACCCCGGACACAACCATTCCCACCCTGCTGCACCCGAGGATCCCGGACACAACCATTCCCACCCTGCTGCACCCGAGGACCCCGGACACAACCATTCCCACCCTGCTGCACCCGAGGATCCCGGACACAACCATTCCCACCCTGCTGCACCCGAGGATCCCGGACACAACCATTCCCACCCTGCTGCACCTGAGGACCCCGGACACAACCATTCCCACCCTGCTGCACCCGAGGACCCCGGACACAACCATTCCCACCCTGCAGCACCTGAGGACCCCGGACACAACCATTCCCACCCTGCTGCACCTGAGGACCCCAGACACAACCATTCCCACCCTGCTGCACCCGAGGACCCCGGACACAACCATTCCCACCCTGCTGCACCCGAGGACCCCGGACACAACCATTCACACCCTGCTGCACCTGAGGACCCCGGACACAACCATTCCCACCCTGCTGCACCCGAGGATCCCGGACACAACCATTCCCACCCTGCTGCACCCAAGGATCCCGGACACAACCATTCCCACCCTGCTGCACCTGAGGACCCCGGACACAACCATTCCCACCCTGCTGCACCCGAGGATCCCGGACACAACCATTCCCACCCTGCTGCACCCGAGGACCCCGGACACAACCATTCCCACCCTGCTGCACCCGAAGACCCCAGACACAATCATCTCATGACTCACCCGCAGGCCCCAGTAGACGGGTTGGTCACTGCACAGGATGTTGATGTAAAGGCCTAGTTTGGTGCGGTCAGCTTTGTCTTCTCCTGGTAGAACAATATGGGAGATCTCCTTGAAGCCAGAATTCTGTAAAGATCAGAGGAAAATATGAAACATTTGGAGTGCTCTGGTAAAGGTCAGGGCCGGGGCGGGGTAAGTATTCCTTGTATATTTTGTAATAGATACAATTCCTGCATGTGTATGAGCTTAGACAGAGATTTGAGCACATGCCTGCCTGGCAGCTGGAGCTCCTTCCAGTGGGGAGCAGGAGAAATCTACTGGTGGCAAGTAGCTCGGGTTATTGTCATGGCATAAAAATGGACCATAACCCAGGATTTTGACTATCCTGGGCTTTGGTCCTTCCCCCCGGGGCACCCAGATCAGGGATGCCCCGCTGCGTGAGAACCCTCAGATCACCGAAGCCAAATCACCTCTTCCTGGTCCTACGGCACATGCTCGGCTGCTCGGCCGCTCGGCCACTCAGCGCGCTCAGATCAGCCTACGTCATGTCCTCTAAGGCTTCGTCTAAGGCCAGCGGCTCCGAGTGCACTGACTGGCGCATCCCTCGCTACCCTCTAACAAGGAGCGTGCCTGCACCGGCCATTCACAAATGCCTGGCTCGGGCATCAATAGTGGGATGCTGCTGCAGCTCACGCATGCGCCGTTGGACCAGGAAACAAGGTAAGTGTACGGGGCAGCCTGGGGGGTTTCACACAGTGGGGCATCCCAATTCCGGATGCCCCGGGGGGAGGGAATCGATCGGCCCAGGAATCTTAAAGATTCCCAGGGATCCAGAAAGGTGTAGCAACAGACAGTGTTGCACTGAGATGCGCTCGGGATGCAACAAATAAGCTAGACATAATTCAGGTTTAGGTGAGAACACCCACAAAAGAGCCTCTGGGACCCAGGGCCCATCGGGGGATTTCTCGTTAACCCCCATAGACCAGTTCGAGCTTGGTAATGCACTTTGACGTGTGTCTTGTGATAGTTTTGCTGCTGGAGTCTGTACAGTGTTTTATGGATACAAAGTGTATAAAGTATCATAGATGTACATTTGTATTGTATTGTAGATGTAGATAAAGAAAATATAGGGAGGTGCCCCAACCACAGGACCCCCCCCCCCCCCAAAAAAAAGGGGAATATACTCTAGTTAAGGACTGACAATTGCACTACCAAATAGATACAAAAAAATATATGATTTTATTCAGGCAAAACACCAAAACTACACATTTCAAATGTACCTTAAAGACATTCATTCATTTCAAGTATTTAACTGATGAACTAGAATAGGTTCTCTTATGAGAAGTAGGTCCAGCACCCCCTGGTGGTTGATCATGCTCAGGAAATGTTGAATTCATGTTTTTAAGGTAAATTTTAAATGTGTAGTTTTGGTGTTTTGCCTAAATAAAATCATATATATTTTTTGTATCTATATGGTAGTGCAATTGTCAGTCCTTGACTAGAGTATATTCCCCTTTTTGGGGGGTCTCGTGGTTGGGGCACCTCCCTATATTTTCTTTATCTCAATTATTGGGGGATATTGGTCTAGGTATTGTAGATGTACATTTCATGACAATTAGTGTCATATATACCTGGTGAATAAATATTCTGTTTTTAAAATAAAAGCCATAAAAGTCAGTATTTCGGTCCAGAATACCCAGATTTCCCACCACTGCAACCCCTTTATACAAGGAAAAGTGCAACTTAGAAGCAGGCCTTGGTTATTATCCCCTACGACCCGAAGCCTGTCCCTGTTGTTGCAGTTATCTGGCACCTCTGTGCATGAAGTCTCTGATGAAAAGGGAGGTGGGGAATTTAACCCATTATATGCCAAGGCTTGCTTAACCTAGAATAGAGGCTGAGAGTTATTCTTTAAGATATTAGGGTTGATTCAGAGCCCTTTTCTCATGGCTCTTTTGGAGGTCTTGCTGCCAAACGAAAAATTGTGCAAAAATTAAAACATTTCACGCAAAAATTCTCACTAAAAAAAGACTCTGCTGAATCAGACGAGGGGTAAAAATGGAAGGGAACTGAAATTTTCACCCAAATAAATTTTGAGAAAGGGGTTCTGAATCAGCCCTATTAATTTACTGTAAAATAGAAGAAATGCTTTTTTTTTTGTTATTACAATCATGTTGTAACGGAATGTTCCCATTGTTCCTTCTCTGTATATTATATTATATGTCCCCATCTACAAGGTCGCACATCTTTCTATTTTCTTTTTGTTTTCTTAAGAAGTATTGCTTATCTATGTGTCCTGTGTGAGATTTTGTTTTAGAAATGTGGGGGCAATGGCTGTGCACTGCAGGGTATAAGATTATAAGCTTCTCTTCATTAAACTGAACTTGTATGATGAAAGCTGTTGTATTTGCTGTCTATCCGCGCATCATACGAGTTCCTAGCCTTGCTACACTGGGATTTCTCAAAAGACTCTTAACAGGCAGGGGTACAGAATACCCCAAGGAATTACCCCAACATCTGAGAGTCTCTGAGAGCTTCTGGCATTTCTGGAGATGTGACAATTAAACACTGACATTTCATGTGTGTGCATCGGGTGGCGCTCTCACCTGCCCGGAGGAGGCTTTGATGCTTTTCAGAACATCTTCCATGGTTGGCGCATTGGTGTCCTTGATCCTCATGACGCAACATTTTTCCTCTCCCAGACGCCGGAAGCCGACAAGTCCCTGCCATGGAAGGAAGGCGCCATTAGGGAATCATCTCATCGTCCAATCGCATCACGTTCTTTACTAAATAACTTTATTTTGTAAAGGTGGGTTCCCAATATCCGGCACTAATTAACCACTCCCCTGCCTGAGCAATCCAGTCCAAGCACCAGGCATAGGGTCTGGTTACAGGCTCATGGGCCAAGCAGTCAGCCCCAGGCCCTAGTGATAGCCAGCCCTTAGGCTGAGCACTGGCCCATGCTGAGGGGCACCGTCTATTCTGCACCCTGCCTTATTACCCGAATAAGGTGGAGGAGCAACAATGATGGGGCCTCCCCTGACCTCCTCAAGTTACGCCCCTGCAAAACAATATACATATGTACAAGATAATTCATCATGACATGTTTAAAGGGGCAAAAAATGAATTTCGGCACCAAAATCCAAATGAGAACTAACTGGAAACATTTCCAGGCTACTGGCCAAAATTGCTCCAGAAACACAGTCTCTAGATTCTCTAAAATTCAAATTAAACCCCAAATTTGCGTTCTGCCAGTACAGACCGCTGTAGCTCAACGTAAGAAGTAGCCGCACAACAGAATTATATTCAAAGAAATAACTAAACATTATTGAGGTTAAATCTACAGTAACATAATTGGTTAAAAGACACAATTTAAAAGATAAAACAAACCACAAAAGCGGGCGGTGCAAGTGGACACTTATGGACTATATAAGTATATTCATTTTATTTAATTACAATGCCCATCACAATGTGTAGTGGAATACGCTGAACTGTATGTGATGATAGAAAGAGATGTGAGTGTGTGCAAATGCAGCTGTATGTGCAAGCAGGATAACTGTCAACTATACGAAAGCAGCGCCTGGATAGCAAGTATATAGTAAATTGAAGGTATCCCTTGTCAAGTGCGGGATATCTCTTTAAGAAAGTACTTTTGTGCTAAAGTGCAAGCGTTTCCAATACACATCATGGAATGCAAAAAAATCCAAAAAAATAATGAGTTCTAATAAATTATGTATCACCAATTTAAAAAGTCCAGGTCCACTTGAATCATCCGCTACCGACGCGTTGCGTGGAAACCCACTTCGTCAGGATGCTTATTTTAGAGAACTTATTTGTTCTCTAAAATTCAACTTGAACCCGAAAAGAAGAGAACAAGAGAGCAACGTGTGAACCTCCCACACCACCCAAACAACGCCAGGAACCGTTTCCTAGGCATTCACATAGTTGATAGATACATCTCCGCACTGGCACTACACTGGTTCTATTACTAAACCCTAAAATGTACTCACGTTGTTGTAGTCGTACAGGATGGTGGTTGACGTGTTGTTGATGTTGACGTAAAACGCCGCCACGTTCTCTTTATCATTCGCCATCACCGTCTGCTGGACCTTCTCACCGCTTGAAGATTGGAAGGCCAACTCCACCACCTGCAAATTAGAAGACTTAGAAGAAGGTGCAGCCATCCATGTGAAGACTGTTAGTGAATTGACAGAGGCTGTCATGCCTGGAGTTCCTCCTTAGCCTTCGCCTGTTTCTCTGTAGTATGCAGCTTGACCAGCAGGTGGCGCTGTCCTGCAGAGCTCCTAGAAATCAGCCAGCACCTGAGCTAATTGGTTGTTAATGGGGGGGGGGGTTGGGGAAGGGGACTGGTAGGTTCTGCTGGTGCCTGTAGGTTCCTATCCTGTGGTTGATGGGTTGGTACTGATGCCCCCATCTCATGCCCCGACGTGCTCAGATACGGCTACTTAGCCGGGAACACAGAAACAAACCTGAACACTGCAGCAGGCTGACTTGCTGACACGCTACTGAATCTGAGCACCACCCTTCCAAAAGCGTCAGGAAGGGTGCCGGACGACGAGCGCACCCGCACCTCAATACCCTAACAACCTACAAACTGTAACGAAGAACCAAAGGGAGATGATACACCCACTGACAGCTAGTACCCAAATGAACCCTGGAATCAAGCCAAGGTCTGCACACTGATGAAGCCGATAGGCGAAACGGAACCAAACTACACTTGCTACAAACCGTATAAGAGGGCCAAAGCTTGCTACAAACTTTGTGTTACCACACCGGGAATTTCCTCCCAGGGAGAATACCCCAAGCAGAATTTTCCCTAGGGGTAACTTACAGAAAAAATACAATCATCTGGACAACAAATATTTAACTTGTTCTGTAACAAAAATAATATAAGATTTGTATGAACAGAATAATGCACTGTAAATAAAACTGTATATATACAATGATAAATGTGACAAAAGTTTTCAGGAGGAAATAGTGGAACTCTCACCCCCCCCTCCCTAATTACTGGCTAGCCTTTATATGATGATGCTGCCCATGTGGTCAGTGGCTCAGCATTTTTTTTTCTTTTGGAACCTGAACTCTGTACCCAGAACCTTTGAACCTGAACCCTGAACCCTGAACCCAAGACTTCCTTGTCAGCCATTGCTTTCACTCCTGTTTGCTGTTTTCCCTTTTTGGACTTAATTTTGGACTGGATCTCATGCCTGTATGTTTTTCCTCACTGCACATTGTGTATGTATAGCAATCTGAGTGTGAATGTTTGCTTGTCTCTCACAATAAACACAGTTTGCTGCATAATCCTAGTCTCTCTGTCTTGCAGTACTCAAATTACTGGTCACTATTAGTGGGTTTCTCCCTTGAGTTAAAGTGGCATTAAAGTGTTACCATCCAGAGAACTGGATAAGTGGATGTTCTAAGCCAAAAAAGAGAATGGAAATGCAAAAGGTTCGAGATTGGAGCTCTCACGGCCTGGAGCCTTCGTTTGAAAGGTTGGGCGTGAAGTCTGTGGCCATACATTCTACCTGGCAACCATTTCGCAGCTCTCAAAAATTGTTGTCATCACCAATCATTATTACTTAACATTGTATTTACAGCTTGGATTTGTTTCACAAGTAACAGCATGTTCTATATACAGAGTTAAGAAACCTTTTGCACAATGTGCAATGTCTAGCACCACTCCCAATTATCATCAACCTGAGGAAAAACAAATGTGCCAATCCCTGGACCCAAGGGTACACTGTATCCAAAGTCACATAAATACAACCATTTTTAATTCATTAGTATGTTAAAAAAGACTACAAACATATACATAAACTCACAGATATATACATAAACTCAATACAATCACAATTTTAAAAAACATTTATACACAAACCCGCCCACATCAAGGAACCCTCATAACAATTTCAAGTTCTTACCATATAAACATAATCAAATAATTTTATTGCTACCAATAAATATCCTGTGTCTAATCTAAAGTGCTAGTGCAAAAAAGTGCAGTAATGCAAATCAAAGTTATAAAGAATACATGTGCAAAACGTATGTATTTAATATCAAATAACCATGCCAAAACCATCTGGGACAAACACCCCTATAGTGCAAAATCACCCCTGCTGGACCAGGTACAAAATCTCACCACCCACGCGTTCCGTGAAACAAAGTCCACTTTCTCAAGATGCCATATACAGAGATACAGAGTGACAGTGTCTCAGTCTCTATCGCTAACTGATAGGTGACTGAAGATGTCTATATTGCCGACCACGATCCTGTCTGTTTGATAAGCTTGCTATATATCTTTTTCTTGCTAGCCATAACCACCAGCACTCTATACAGAACTATGAACACCAGAGCTTGTCCAATTAATTGTCCAATTAATAAAATGGTAACTATTACCATCAAGAGAATGACAGCCATGCCCATCAGAGCTCATCCCATCAAGAGGAGGATAACCATGGCCATCAGAGCTCATCCCATCAAGAGGAGGATAACCATGGCCATCAGAGCTCATCCCATCAAGAGAATGATAACCATGACCATCAGAACTCATCCCATCAAGAGAATGACAGCTATGCCCATCAGAGCTCATCCCATCAAGAGAATGATAACCATGACCATCAGAGCTCATCCCATCAAGAGAATGACAGCCATGACCATCAGAGCTCATCGCATCAAGAGAATGATAACCATGGCCATCAGAGCTCATCCCATTAAGAGAATGATAACCATGGCCATCAGAGCTCATCCCATCAAGAGAATGATAACCATGGCCATCAGAGCTCATCCCATTAAGAGAATGATAACCATGGCCATCAGAGCTCATTCCATCAAGAGAATGATAACCATGGCCATCAGAGCTCATCATATCAAGAGAATGATAACCATGGCCATCAGAGCTCATCCCATCAAGAGAATGATAACCATGGTCATCAGAAATCATCCCATCAAGAGAATGATAACCATGACCATCAGAGCTCATCATATCAAGAGAATGATAACCATGGCCATCAGAGCTCATCCCATCAAGAGAATGATAACCATGGTCATCAGAAATCATCCCATCAAGAGAATGATAACCATGGTCATCAGAAATCATCTCATCAATAGAATGATAACCATGGCCATCAGAGCTCATCCCATCAAGAGAATGATAACCATGGTCATCAGTGCTCATCCCATCAATAGAATGATAACCATGGCCATCAGAGCTCATCCCATCAATAGAATGATAACCATGGCCATCAGAGCTCATCCCATCAAGAGCATGATAATGCATGAACTGTGTATGTGGATGTTCTAATCCAAAAGAAAGAGAATGGAAATGCAAAAAGTTTGAGATTGGAGCTCTCAGGGCATGGAGCCTTCTTTTGAATGGTTGAGCGTAAGGTCTGTGGCCAGGCATTCTACCTGGCAACCATCTCGCAGGTCTCAAAAATTGTTGACATCATTTTGATTATTACTTAACATTTCATTTACAGCTTGGATTTGTTTCACAAGTAAAAGCATGTTCTATATACAGAGTGACATTGTCTCAGTCTCTATCGCTAACTAATAGATGCCTGAAATGTCTATATTGCCGACCACGATCCTGTCTGTTTGATAAGCTTGCTCTATCTCTTTCTTGCTAGCCATAACCACCAGTACTTACAGCTATATATAGAGCCATGACCATCAGAGCTTGTCCAATTAATAGTCCAATTAATAAAATGGTAACCATGAACATCAGAGCTCATCCCACCAAGAGAATGGTTACGATGACCATTGGAGTTCATCCAGTCAATAGAATGATAATCATGGCCATCAGAGCTCATCCCATCAGAGCAAGATAACAATGGCCATCAGAGCACATCTCATCAAGAGAATGATGGCCATGGTTATCAGAGGTCATCCCATCAAAAGAATGGTAACCATGACCATAAGGGTGTATCTCATCAATAGAACAGTAAGCATGACAATCAGAGGTCATCCCATCATCAGAATAATAATCATGACCTTTGGAGCTCATCCTATTAAGAGATTGATAATGATGGTCATCAAAGCTCATCCCATCAAGAGAATGACAACCATGCCATCAGAGCATGATAACAATGGCCATCAGAGCATGATAACAACGGCCATCAGAGCATTATAACAATGGCCATCTGTAGCGATAACCCTTATCGCCGGAGGGCTTCACCGCCCGAGATGTCCTTTTCCCAATCGTAAGAGGTGCTGCTGGAATTCCAGAGTCGTCCGTGAGGAACCAGGAACAGCCCTTACAAGGGCTAGTGAATTGTAATATAGCGTTTCCCCCAATAAGAGACAGAACTCAGTATTGAGGGTGAAGGTGAAGTAGACTTTATTAGTGCCACTCTAGGCCTTATATACACAAGTCTCCATTGCATGACACACACACCGACCAATAGCAGCAGGGCACACAATCCCTCAACTCTGCCGGTGACGCAATCAGCAATACAATAGACGTCTGTAATACACTCAATCCGAACAATGCCATTGTCTGTGACGTAATCAATCAATACAATGGCAGTCAGAACAATGAATAACGTAATCAATCAATACACTGGCAGTCTGTAACATGCTTAAGAAAAGGAAAGTAATGAACCTGTGTAAAGTCCAAAGGGGCAGAGAGTCTGTCACAATGCCCCCTTTTTGTGGAACACCCGGCAGACCCGGATTGACCCTGTTCGGGTTAACGTGGGGCTGTCCGGACTCTTGTTATGGGCAGAGTTCTGTTTGCCGGGATAATCCATCTGCATTACCGTTTTGTCTACCGGGCCTGTATACACACACACACATACAGTTGTACTCACAGGGTGCTGGTCTTGTACACACACACAGTTGTACTCACAGGGTGCTGGTCTTGTACACACACACAGTTGTACTCACAGGGTGCTGGTCTTGTACACACACACATGTACTCACAGGGTGCTGGTCTTGTACACACATACAGTTGTACTCACAGGGTGCTGGTCTTGTACACACACACACTCTTAGCTCTGGTTGCAAGGCATTAAGAAAATGTTCTAGTAAAAACAACTGTAGGCTTCCGGGGTGACAGCGTGCCGGGCTAACAAAGCCTCCTTTACCAGATGGTAGTGTGGTAAGTCCGCATCAGGGATGGCCCGGAAAGCATCGGAAGCTTTCCCAGATAGTTTCCCTGATAATATGGTGACCCATTCCTGCTTGGGTACCCGGTGTAAAGCGCACTGCCGTTCAAAATCGGCCAAAAATCCGTCAATCTCATCGTCACTTTCCAGGAAGGACTTAAATGCTGCAAATGGAATCTTTTTCCCCCCAGTGTAACTGAGGCTGAGAGGCTGCTGGGTTGCGAGTCGCCGATCTTCCCTTCGCTTACTGGCCTCTGCCTCCGCTGCGGCGAAGACTTGGTCGATCAGTTCTTGTAATGGATTCGGCCATAGACCGACAATCTGTTCTGAACCGCTTGAACGAGAGCAGCGTCTTCATCGATCTCTATATTGGTTTCGGTCCTCACTGCTGCACGATCCATTTCGATCAGCTCGGCTATCAGTTCCTGACGTGGGCGGTTGCTAGCTGACCTTCCCCGGCTCTCGAGTAGATCCTTCAGGGTCAGCCTTTTCAACTTGTCATACTGACTCTCCATCAGGGTAGCACTCTCTCTGGGTACAAAGGACCATCCCACCGCTTGCCACCAATTGTAGCGATAACCCTTATCGCCGGAGGGCTTCACCGCCCGAGACGTCCTTTTCCCAATCGTAAGAGGTGCTGCTGGAATTCCAGAGTCGTCCGTGAGGAAACAGGAACAGCCCTTACAAGGGCTAGTGAATTGTAATATAGCGTTTCCCCCAATAAGAGACAGAACTCAGTATTGAGGGTGAAGGTGAAGTAGACTTTATTAGTGCCACTCTAGGCCTTATATACACAAGTCTCCATTGCATGACACACACACCGACCAATAGCAGCAGGGCACACAATCCCTCAACTCTGCCGGTGACGCAATCAGCAATACAATAGACGTCTGTAATACACTCAATCCGAACAATGCCATTGTCTGTGACGTAATCAATCAATACAATGGCAGTCAGAACAATGAATAACGTAATCAATCAATACAATGGCAGTCAGAACAATGAATAACGTAATCAATCAATACACTGGCAGTCAGAACAATGAATAACGTAATCAATCAATACACTGGCAGTCTGTAACATGCTTAAGAAAAGGAAAGTAATGAACCTGTGTAAAGTCCAAAGGGGCAGACAGTCTGTCACACCATCAGAGCTCATTCCATCGAGAGAATGATAACTATGGCCATCAGAGCATGATAACCATGGCCATTAGAGCTCATCCCACCAAAAGAATGATAACCATGGCCATCAGAGCTCATCCCATCAAGAGAATGATAACCATGGCAATCAGATCATGATGACCATAGCCATTAGAGCTCATCCCATCAAGAGAATGATAACAATGGCCATCAGAGCTCATCCCATCAAGAAAATATTAACCATGGCCATCAGAGCATGATAACAATGGCCATCAGAGCTCATCCCATCAAGAGAATTTTAACCACGGCCATCAGAGCATGATAACAGTGGCCATCAAAGCTCATCCAATCAAGAGAATGATAACAATGGCCATCAGAGTTCATCCCATCAAGATAATATTAACCACGGCCATCAGAGCATGATAACAATGGCCATCAGAGCTCATCCCATCAAGAGAATTTTAACCACGGCCATCAGAGCATGATAACAGTGGCCATCAAAGCTCATCCCATCAAGAGAAGGATAACAATGGCCATCAGAGCTCATCGCATCAAGAGCATGATAACCATGGCCATCAAAGCATGATAACAATGGCCATCAAAGCTCATCCCATCAAGAGAATGATAACCATGGCCATCAGAGCATGATAACAATGGCCATCAAAGCTCATCCCATCAAGAGAATGATAAGCATGGCCATCAGAGCATGATAACAATGGCCATCAGAGCTCATCCCATCAAGAGAATATTAACCATGGCCATCAGAGCATGATAACAATGGCCATCAGAGCTCATTGCATCAAGAGCATGATAACCATGGTCATCAGAGCATGATAACAATGGCCATAAGAGCTCATCCCATCAAGAGAATATTAACCATGGCCATCAGAGCATGATAACAATGGCCATCAAAGCTCATCCCATCAAGAGAATATTAACCATGGCCATCAGAACATGATAACATTGGCCATCAGAGCTCATCACATTAAGAGCATGATAACCATGGCCACCAGAGCATGATAACAATGGCCATCAGAGCTCATCCCATCAAGAGAATATTAACCATGGCCATCAGAGCATGATAACAATGGCCATCAGAGTTCATCGCATCAAGAGCATGATAACCATGGTCATCAGAGCATGATCACAATGGCCATCAGAGCTCATCCCATCAAGAGAATATTAACCATGGCCATCAGAGCATGATAACAATGGCTATCAGAAGTCATCCCATCAAGAGAATATTAACCATGGCCATCAGAGCATGATTACCCTGGTCATCAGAGCTCATTCCTTCAAGAAAATGATGACCATGGCCATCAGAGCTCATCCCATCAAGAGAATCATGAACATGGTCATCAGCACACATCCCATCAAGAGAATCATGATCATGGCGATCAGAGCACATCCCATCAAGAGCTTGATCACAATGGCCATCAGAGCTCATCCCATCAAGAGAATGATGACCATGGCCATCAGACCATCATAACAATGGCCATCAGAGCACATGTCATCAAGAACATGATAACCATGGCCATCCAAGCTCATCCCATCAAGAGAAAAGCTATGGCTATCTGTGCTCCTCTCATCAGGAAAGCAGTGTCAATAATAATCAGCAGGATAGTGGAGGCTATGACCATCATGTAGCAGGAGCAGGAGATGGCGTGTACTGGGTCACATGATGTCTAGAGCTTTGGTGGGCCTAATAATCTGTACCATTGTACAGTAAGGGGTGGCACTTCTATTTGGGAGGGTGACAAGTGTGTGTGTTTGGTGCACTACTTACTGGTCACTGATCTACATTTTCCAGCACTTGTCATGGTGGCATGTTTTTGAGGAGCATGTTTGCTTTAGGGTCTCTAGGGAACCTTCAAAATTAAATACACCCCTTATTCAGAGTGAGTTTCTAGAGAAGTTCAAGACTTGGGGAATCTCTGTTTAACTCTGAATAAGTAATCGCGTGTACTCACCGCCTCCGTGTGCTTCTGAGTCATATACACCCCGATCAACGTCGCTCCGACTACGACCACGGCCAGGAGCAGAAACACCACCGAGGCCCAGGCCCAGGTCTTCCGGCTCATGACCATCTTGGGCAGATACGGAGGTGGCTGAAAAAAAAAATGATTTTCAAAAAAGTTACAGAAAGCAGGATGTGCCAGTTGGTGCAGTCAGGCAAAGTAACAGCCAAGTCAAAGTAACAAGCTAATCCTCATGAGATTAATAGAAGAAGGAACAATTACAGGGCAAAACATTAGCTAAATAATGGGAAGTCGATATAGAAATAAGAACAAAGTAGGAAATATAACTTATAATGAGACTGTTCATCTAAAATCCACCCCTCCCTCCCCCCCCGATGCCCGGCCTTTGCTAAGCCCCAGGACATGACCACCTGTATGTGTTGTGGTGACCACCCATAGAGGAGACCTTGTGCTTCTGGCCTTAGTGGTCTTCAGCAGACCTCATTGGTTACAGGTAGAAATAATGAACAGTAAGTAACAGTATCATTAAGAACATAATAATAATAATAATAGGAAATAAATAGAAGTGACACTCACGGGTAGGTCCGCGACGCTCTTCTTGGCTCCCAGTTCCTCCATGGTCTTCGGAAGATCTTCTGGAGAGGTCTCATGGCAGAGCAGTTCTTGACAGGTATTTATGGAGGTGAGGTGAGTGTTGTCCTTGGGACTGAACGTCGCTGATGTTGAGCAACAGAAGGAAAAACCGTGACTCTATAAACAAATCTAATCCGTGAAAAAAAGGATGAGAAAACCCCGAGCTGTCAGAACAAAGAAGCTCTCCAAACACATGAGGAAGCTGGCGGAGAGCTGACAATTCCTTGTGTGTTTCCTGAGCCCCACGTTGTCCTACGAGGAGCCATGTGCCCTGTCACTCACCTGCGCCCTGCCACGTAACGGGAGTGAGCCTGGGATCAGGGGGTATCTGAAGGTCAATAGACTTCCTAATGCTTTAATAAGTATATAGAGGACTATAGTTATATAGTTATAAGTATATAGAGGAAGTATATAGAGGCCCACTTAGTGTGTGGGTCTACTAAGGTGCTCTTGTCTCCTTTTGTCTGTGACCAATGTGTTTTGCCTTCAGATGTATTGGGCTAATTAACCCTCCTGTTGCCCCTTACCCCCAGCCAATGGCCAGGCTTCCTAATACCCACCAGCCCATTAGTCAGTACCACTATAAAGCTGACCTAGAGCACTATGCTGGTGTCGGTTATAAAAAATTGCTTGGGTGCATTGTTGTGTTGGCCAGTGAGTCTATAAGTAACCCGTGTATGACCCTGACCTTCTCCTGGCCGCGTCCTTCCTGACTCCTCCGGGTCTTCTTCTGGTGGCTTAGTGCCTATGACCCTTGGCTCACCTGAGGCTCAACCACTTGTGGTCTCTCAGGGGATATTGTTCGGGCCTCAAGCCCTCGGGGGTAACCATATCCAGGTACATGTTTCCACCATCCCACTGGGTGTCGGTAACGGGTGTTTCAAGTGGACCTGGACTCATACATTTGGTGACAAAATAACTGCCAGATTCTAATTCTTTCATACTTTGATATTTGCATTTTTTATTGTGTATTGGAAATGCTGTTAGCACTCTGTCCAGCACTTTTTTTGCACTCTAGCACTTAAGCACTTTTCCAAAGGGGCATCCCGTAAGTGGTATGGGAGACCTCTATTTAATGATTTCATATATAGGTTCCTTTGCACTTTTTATAGCCGTTAATTATTGTGCCCACATATAGTTTTATTTGCACATTATTCACAGCTTTTTTTTTATAGAATACAGCGTATTCCACAACACATTGCAAATGGTCATGTGACTTTACAGATTGGATATATTCAGATAGTCCATATGTGTCCAGTGGCACCATCCGCATTTGTGGTTATTTTTAACCACTTTTAATCATGTTTTTTTTAAATGTATGTGTCTATGAGATATTCTTAATAAAGTTTAGCTATATTTTTGGAATAGAATTTGTTGTGTGGTTGTGTTCTATGGTGAGATAAAGCGGCCTGTACTGGCAAACTGCGAATCTAGAGTTCCACTATCCCACTAAATGGGGGCTTGTCCCGGGCCGTATCTAGTACTGTGCCTAGGGGCGCTCGCTTGGGGGGGGGGGGGCGTAGTCTGTCAGCGACCGCAGCATCAAGTTCTTTTTGTTTTTTGCCTTTGGCCACGGGGCACCTGCACCTGATTGATCCATCTGGGCACACCTACCAACGTTTCAGGGTCATTTGTTAAATTAGGCCACGCCCCCCATTGAGGGATGGCTGAAGCCACACCCCCTCGTTGAGGAATGGATGAAGCCACGCCCCCCATTGAGGGATGGATGAAGACACGCCCCCTCATTGAGGGATAGATGAAGACACGCCCCCTCATTGAGGGATGGATAGGAGATACATTGTAACAGTTACAACAATAGAAACACTTCAAATAGGCAAATGAATCATTTATTGCTGCAGATCTGCATGTTACACCTCAAAGAGGGACAATATGTAAATGAAGCCACACTCCCTCATTGAGGGATGGTGAAGCCACGCCCCTCATTGAGGGATGGATGAAGCCACGCCCCTCATTGAGGGATGGGTGAAGCCACGCCCCCTCATTGAGGGATGGATGAAGCCACGCCCTCTCATTGAGGGATGGATTAAGCCACGCCCCTCATTGTGAGATGATGAAGCCACGCCTCTCATTGTGAGATGATGAAGCCACGCCCCCTCATTGAGGGATAGATGAAGCCACGCCCCTCATTGAGGGATGGATGAAGCCATGCTCTCTCTCATTGAAGGATGGATGAAGCCACGCCCCCTCATTGATTGATGGATGAAGCCACGCCCCCTCATTGAGGGATGGATAGGAGATACATTGTAACAGTTACAACAATAGAAACACTTTGAATAGGCAAATGAATCATTTATTATTGCAGATCTGCATGTTACACCTCAAAGAGGGACAAATGAGAACAATGAGGGACAGGGGGACTTGAACTCAAAAGGGGGACCATCCCTTCAAATCAGGGACACTTATGTATGTATGTGAATTATGCATCCAGGGCCCCCTGTCCTCTCACCCACTGTGACATCACTGAGCGCAAGGGAAGGTAATGGGGGAGCAGGTGGGGATTGGTGGGGTGACATGAACCCATAAGACCCCGGGGCCACCTGATTCCTTTTTCTGGGGCATCCAGCTTCCGGATACCATCATGTGTGAAACCATACCTCCCAAGTATCCCTGATTTCGAGTCCATGTCCCCCTTCCCCTCGTTGTTCTCAGTTGTCCCTCTTTGAGGTGTAACATGCAGATCTGCAGTAATATAAATGAGTAGTAAATAAATGATTCATTTGCCTATTCAAAGTGTTTCTATTGTTGTAACCGTTACAATGTATCTCCTATCCATCAATCAACAAGGGGGCGTGGCGTCATCATCCCTCAATGAGGAGGCGTGGCTTCAGCCATCTCTTAATGAGGAGGCGTGGTTTCATCCATCCCTCAATGAGGGGGCGTGGCCTCAGCCATCTATCAATGAGGAGGCGTGGCTTCATCATACATCAATAAGGGGGCGTGCTTTTATTTACATATTGTCCCTCTTTGAGGTGTAACATGCAGATCTGCAGCAATAAATGCAGGTATGGGATGGCGCCCCCTTGGGACGTCTGCAGCATCCTTCCATTCACAGTTCTTTGTCTCTCGGAGGAGAGACTGCACATGCTCCGTGGGATCACAGACGAGGTAAGAACACTGGTAAACCAGGGTGTTTCACATACCCGGGCATCCAAAAATCGTGTCCCATGGGGCTCGGGAGCCCTCTTTAACAATAGGGAGCGCAAGACCATAAGGTGCCTAGTGCAGCCCGAATTCTAAATTCTGCCCTGGGATTGTCCACTAAAGGTGAAGCGGCATTGAAGATTGGCCGATGTCTCCTCGAATGAAAAAGGCCTAATGGCTCTTACCCTCCACAAAGTGCACCTAAACTCAGGGGTAAGTAGTCACCTTCTATCTAGTTTTTTGGCACCTTGAGAAAGTGACATAACGTCACGGAACGCGTGAGTGGAGAAAACATTGATTGACTCAGCATGTAAATATTGGGCCTTTATGGAAAATCAATATTGTTAATAATGTTGCATATATATATATATATATATATATATATATATATATATAGCAAAATAGTTCATAGCATGACACCAGTGGGAAGCTGTTTAGGCCTGGGGCAGGAATTGTATTCAAAGCAGATGGTATCAGCATCCTGAGACAATAAAGCAGGGCTGGGGCGAGGTAGAGAAGCCGGATTAGGAGAAGAGTAATTTTGCGACTAGGGTCATAAAAGATCAAAGGGGATATTGGATATATATATATATATATCTGGCTGAGCGGAGCAGAGGAGGAAGGCAAGAAGGAGACTGCTTGCACATGAGAAGGGCCGGGCGAGAGGCAGGAGAGCAAGGAGAGAGCGAAAGGAGGAATGAAGGCTGCCAGCTGCAAGGTCTGCTTGTGGCTGCCCGTTTCAGGAGGGTAATGCTTTTAATGTTGCCTTAATCCCTGTATATATGTGTTTGCCAATCCCTTAACTCTGATTGTGTGTTGTATTTTGTTGTCAGGTTGCATTGTTATTTTACCTACAATATATCTCTTTATTTACCATTTTCCTCAGTGTCCTCTGCATATACCGGAAGTCGAAAAAACCTACAGTCTTATGCGTGTATCTATTGTGTTATCATTGGCCATATAATAATATTTGTATATTTGTTTGCCTATTTTAGTCGAGCCGGGCAGGATAAATAAATATATATATATATATATATATATATATATGTGTGTTTTATTGTAATTTTAGTTATTACAGAAATTGGACAAGCTTTTCAGGAGTTTTTAAATTGTTTACAAGCAGGAGGGGATTACGGTATATTTTACACTGAGGTCAATCTATCCCAGTTAGTTCCCTTTAATTTGTATATTTACTACTTTTTTGGCACTTATGGCACTTTGTCGTTGCACATTAGCACTTTAGTTCATTGTAGGTAGGATTTATTATGGATGGGAGAAATATTGTATAGTATAGATATAATGGGGATCAACTAGGTCACTCCTGCTGGGGGACGGTTTGTGTGTTTTTTTAAACGTCTGTGATTATATTTTATTGTTTGTTATGTCTTTTTTAATATCTCCGATGTATTAAATTGATGGTCATTAATTGCAGATGATGTCATTGAATAATTGTTAGGGGATGAGTGGTGCCTTCTTGGTTTAAGTCCCTCTGTTTGCTGTGTGCTGGGACCGCAGGTCTTTGTGTGTAGTCACCTTCTATCCCTGGCCCAGGGCCCCAAAACAGCCTGTGTTTCTTTTTTTTTTACCTTAGCCTTTGCCCAGTATTCATAACAACATGAACTGGATGCAGTCGGCCATATTGCTCTCCGGTTGAGCAGCCCCGCCCCCAGTGATGATGCAATCAGTTAGAGTACCTATACTCAGAGGTAAGTATATGTAGTCAACTTCTATCCCCGGCCCCCAAAATGGCCTGCGTTTCTTTTTTTTTCACCTCAGCCTTTGCCCAGTATCCATAACAACATGAAATGGATGTAGTCGCAATATTGCTCCCCGGCAGGGCAGTCCCGCCCCCAATGATGATGCAATCAGTTAGAGTTTAGGTGCACTACTCACTTTAAAATCGTCACGCTCCTCAATGAAAGCAATGCACCACGATGCAGACCCAGAGCAGTAATGTGAAGAGCACGCGGATAGAGACGAGCGAACAAGAAACGCACTATTCAGGTCCGTACCAAACATCACAGGTTCGGGTCCTCCCGGTAGGAGTCTGGGTTCGGGTCCTCCCGGTAGGAGTCTGGGTTCGGGTCCTCCCGGTAGGAGTCTGGGTTCGGGTCCTCCCGGTAGGAGTCTGGGTTCGGGTCCTCCCGGTAGGAGTCTGGGTTCGGGTCCTCCCGGTAGGAGTCTGGGTTCAGGTCCTCCCGGTAGGAGTCTGGGTTCAGGTCCTCCCGGTAGGAGTCTGGGTTCAGGTCCTCCCGGTAGGAGTCTGGGTTCAGGTCCTCCAGGTAGGAGTCTGGGTTCAGGTCCTCCCCGTAGGAGTCTGGGTTCAGGTCCTCCCGGTAGGAGTCTGGGTTCGGGTCCTCCCGGTAGGAGTCTGGGTTTGGGTCGGCGTTCAGCTGAACATTAAAGCTGGTTGAGTTAAAAAAAAAAAAAGATGCGTAGTTCCCCCTTTTTGTTTAAAGCTGCCCAGCTACTAAAGGCTACCAGCACGCAAAACCCAGATGTCCTCCAGGCTCTTCTGCACCCCCCCATGGGTCAAACCTGCCCAGCTACTAAAGGCTACCAGCACGCAAAACCCAGATGTCCTTCAGGCTCTTCTGCACCCCCCATGGGTCAAACCTGCCCAGATACTAAAGGCTACCAGCCCGCAAAGCCCAGATGTCCTCCAGGCTCTTCTGCACCCCCCCATTGGTCAAACCTGCCCAGCTACTAAAGGCTACCAGCCCGCAAAGCCCAGATGTCCTCCTGGCTCTTCTGCACCCCCCCATGGGTCAAACCTGCCCAGCTACTAAAGGCTACAAGCCCGCAAGCCCAGATGTCCTCCTGGCTCTTCTGCACCCCCCCCCCCCCATGGGTCAAACCTGCCCAGCTACTAAAGGCTACCAGCCTGCAAAGCTCAGATGTCCTCCAGGCTCTTCTGCACCCCCCCCCCCCATGGGTCAAATCTGCCCAGCTACTAAAGGCTACCAGCCCGCAAAGCCCAGATGTCCTCCAGGCTGTTCTGCACCCCCCATGGGTCAAACCTGCCCAGCTACTAAAGGCTACCAGCCCACAAAGCCCAGATGTCCTCCAGGCTCTTCTGCATCCCTCCCATGGGTCAAACCTGCCCAGCTACTAAAGGCTACCAGCCCGCAAAGCCCAGATGTCCTCCAGGCTCTTCTGCACCCCCCCCCATGGGTCAAGCTTGCCCAGCTACTAAAGGCTACCAGCACGCAAAGCCCAGATGTCCTCCAGGCTCTTCTGCACCCCCCCATGGGTAAAATCTGCCCAGCTACTAAAGGCTACCAGCCCGCAAAGCCCAGATGTCCTCCAGGCTCTTCTGCACCCCCCCATGGGTCAAACCTGCCCAGCTACTAAAGGCTACCAGCCAGCAAAGCCCAGATGTCCTCCAGGCTCTTCTGCACCCCCCCATGGGTCAAACCTGCCCAGCTACTAAAGGCTACCAGCCCGCAAAGCCCAGATGTCCTACAGGCTCTTCTGCACCCCCCCATGGGTCAAACCTGCCCAGCTACTAAAGGCTACCAGCCCGCAAGCCCAGATGTCCTCCAGGCTCTTCTGCACCCCCCCCCCATGGGTCCAACCTGCCCAGCTACTAAAGGCTGCCAGCCGGCAAAGCCCAGATGTCCTCCAGGCTCTTCTGCACCCCCCCATGGGTCAAACCTGCCCAGCTACTAAAGGCTACAAGCCCGCAAAGCCCAGATGTCCTCCTGGCTCTTCTGCACCCCCCCATGGGTCAAACCTGCACAGCAACTAAAGGCTACCAGCCCGCAAAGCTCAGATGTCCTCCAGGCTCTTCTGCACCCCCCCATGGGTCAAATCTGCCCAGCTACTAAAGGCTACCAGCCCGCAAAGCTCAGATGTCCTCCAGGCTCTTCTGCACCCCCCCATGGGTCAAATCTGCCCAGCTACTAAAGGCTACCAGCCCGCAAAGCCCAGATGTCCTCCAGGCTCTTCTGCACCCCCCATGGGTCAAACCTGCACAGCTACTAAAGGCTACCAGCCCGCAAAGCCCAGATGTCCTCCAGGCTCTTCTGTATCCCTCCCATGGGTCAAACCTGCCCAGCTACTAAAGGCTACCAGCCCGCAAAGCCCAGATGTCCTCCAGGCTCTTCTGCACCCCCCCATGGGTAAAACCTGCCCAGCTACTAAAGGCTACCAGCCCGCAAAGCCCAGATGTCCTCCAGGCTCTTCTGCACCCCCCATGGGTCAAACCTGCCCAGCTACTAAAGGCTACCAGCCCGCAAAGCCCAGATGTCCTACAGGCTCTTCTGCACCCCCCCATGGGTCAAACCTGCCCAGCTACTAAAGGCTATCAGCCCCCAAAGCCCAGATGTCCTCCAGGCTCTTCTGCACCCCCCCATGGGTCAAACCTGCCCAGCTACTAAAGGCTACCAGCCCGCAAAGCCCAGATGTCCTCCAGGCTCTTCTGCACCCCCATGGGTCAAACCTGCCCAGCTACTAAAGGCTACCAGCCCGCAAAGCCCAGATGTCCTCCAGGCTCTTCTGCACCCCCCATGGGTCAAACCTGCCCAGCTACTAAAGGCTACAAGCCCGCAAAGCCCAGATGTCCTCCAGGCTCTTCTGCACCCCCCATGGTATATGCAGGTAATCAGGAAGTTGACCGGTGACTTGCACGCCCCTCCTAACCTTTCAGCTGGCACAGGGGTCCAAAGGAGCACTTACCAGTTCACAAAATGTTTAAGCAGACCCTCACCCTGAATAAGATCTTATATGTCCCCCCTGTACATACAGATTGCAGACATTAATCCAGACCCTCACCCTGAATAATAACCTATCTTATATGTTTCCCCCCCCCCCGTACATATAGATTGCTCACATTAATCTGGACCCTCACCCTGATTAAGAGCCTATCTTGTATGTTTCCCCCCACCCTGTACATACAGATTGCCCAGATTTTTCCGTACCCTTACCCTGAATAAGAGCCTATCTTGTATGTTCCTCCCCTGCACATACAGATTGCCCACATTAATCCAGAATTACACCCTGAAAAAGAGTCTATCTTGTATGTTTTCCCCACCCTGTACCTACAGATTGCACACATTAATCAGGACCTTCACCCTGAATAAGAGCCTTTCTTGTATGTCCCCCCCCCTGTACATACGATTGCCCACATTAATTTGGGCCCTAACCCTGAATAAGAGCCTATCTTATATGTTTCCCACACCCTGTACTTACAGATTGCTCACATTATTCAGGACCCTCACCCTGAATAAGAGCCCATCTTATAATCTTATATGTTTCCCCCACCCTGTACATACAGATTGCCCACTTTCATTCGGGCCCTCACCATGAATAATTTTTCTTACAAAACAACCCTGTACGTTTGGAATACCCCCACAAACCATATATTCCCTGAAAGTACACACATTAAGCTTTCTAAGCATATCCAGCTTGTTGTACTGGGCTCATCTTTCTGAAAGTAATCCCTCAAAGAATTCACAGGGTTTTCCTAAAAAATGTTTAAAAAAACAGAATAAAAATCACCTTTTCCTAAAATATCAATATGCAAACAAGAAAAAACAAGCTAAATCTGAAAGCGCAAGGTTCCACGAGCCGACCAATACCCAACATGCATAGCTACTTTTAACCCTTTTTACTGCCAGCCTACTTGATATGTTGTCACCTTCTGTTGACAGGTTATTTTTCACTGGGTTTAACCCTTTCCAAGCCCATAGGGCCTATGAGCCTGGGTTTCCCGCCTGCTAAAGTAAAATAAAATGTAAAAAACACCCCCCATTCGAATCAGTCTTCTCTTCACCCTGGGGGTATCCGATTATCCCCCAGGGCTCTTCTGGCTTCAGGAGGAGGCAAAATATAGCCCCCTGTGGCTAGCGGGTGACTTGCTATTAACCCCTGGCTCCCCATTACCTGCCTCCCAAAAGCCTGGGGAGGGCAGAAGAGCCTAGGCAGGGCGGAGGTTCACCAAGGCTGGCCCCTGCAACCTGTTCTACAACCCCCTGGTCCCCAGGCTGGTTAAGCTGAGTAGGAGGTACCTCACGCCATTTTTGGGGGGATTTTTAAGGGACCTTATGTCATTTTTTTTTACATAAACCCCATGTCATCCAGCAGGTATAAAAGGCTTCCAGCAGCAGCAGGAGAGCAGAAGCCAAAGTGATCAGTGTGGAACACAGTGCTCTGGGATGGATGGGAGGTAAGTATTAAAAATAATAATAATAAAATATTTTTTTCTCTGTTTCTGTGTTTTATTTACATTTATCCCTTTGTGAACTGGTAAGGGATCTATGAGACCCCTATACCAGTTCACAAGGCTCTGGGTTTGGCAAGTCATCTACGGCTAGTGGGTGACTTGCCATTAACTCAGAGCCCCCCGATTACCTGCCTCCCCAAAGGCTGGGGGGGCAGAAGAGCCCGTGGCCATTAGGCTATGCCAGCCTGCAGAGAGGGGGGCCATCAGAGTTGGCCCCTACGCCCTGTTCTACAAGCCCCCATAGGACCCCTATACACATTCACAAGGCTCTGGGTCTGGCATGTCATCTGCGGCTAGCGGATGACTGGCCATTAACTCCGAGCCCCCCCCCCCCCCCATTACCTGCCTCCCCAAAGGCCGGGGGGCAGAAGAGCCCATGGCCATTAGGCTTTGGGGCTTGTAGCTGGCAGGGAGGGGGGCCACCAGAGTTGGCCCCTGCGCCCTGTTTTACAAGCCCCCATAGCTGGTACATGGGATGGTTATGCTGGGTAGGGGGGACCTCATGCCATTTTTGGGGGGATTTTTAAGGGATTTTAATCCCCGGGAGGGGGGGCCCTATGTCGTTTTTTTAAAGAATTACCCCATGTTACCTGTCACCCAACAGGTATAAAAGGCTTCCAGCAGCAGCATGAGGGCTGAAGCCAAAGTGATCAGCATTGGACACAGTAAGTATTAAAAAAATAATAATAAAATATTTTTTCTCTGTGTCTGTGTGTGTTTTTTACATTTAACCCTTTGTGAACTGGTAAGGGATCCATGAGACCCCTATACCAGTTCGCAAAGCTCTGCGGCTAGCGGATGACTGGCCATTAACTCTGAGCCCCCCCATTACCTGCCCAGAGGCCCATGGCCATTAGGCCCAAAGGCTGGGGGGGGCAGAAGAGCCCGTGGCCATTAGGCTTTGGGGCTTGTAGCTGGCAGGGAGGGGGGCCCCATAGCTGGTACGTGGGTTGGTTATGCTGGGTAGGGGGACCACATGTCATTTTTTGGGTTGATTTTTAACGTTTTTTAACACTTAAAATTCCCCCCAAAAATGGGGAAGGGTGACCCCATGCCAATTTGGATAGTAGTTTTTATTTGTATAAAGTGCTCTTTTCAGGTTGCCGGGGTCTCCTGGGCAGGAACAGGGGGGCTACCGATATCACATATGTGGTACCGTTGTAATCGGGAGAAATGGGGCTTTCACGTGCAATATGGTTTTCTTTAATATAGACAATTTTTTAAAATAAATATTTTAAAAAACAGTAGAAAAATTATAAACAAGACATTTCATGTTAAAGCCTAAATTCTGCCGCAAAAAAATATATAAAATTTTCCTGGAAATTCCTGCAAAAATCAAGGTTAAAAATAACCCAAAATGGTGAAAAATGACCTGTCAACAGAGAGTGACAAAATCTCCAGTAGGCTGGCAATTAAAAGGGTTGAAAGTAGCTATGCATGTTGGGTATTGTTCTGCTCGGGGGACCTTGCGCTTTCAGATTTAGCTTTTCTTATTTTCGTATTGATATTTTAGGAAAACGTGTTTTGTATTTTGCTTTTTTTATACATTTTTTTTAGGGAAACCCTGTGCAACCTAAGAATTCTTCAAGGGATTACTTCCAGAAAGATAAGCCCACTACAAGAAGCTGGGTACTCTTAGAAAGCTTAACATGTGTACTTTCAGGGAATATATGGTCTGTGGGGGGTATTCCAAATGTAAAGGGTTGTTTTGGTAGAAAAAGCGCAAGGTGCGCACTTTGTCTGCAGAGCTGAAATTTTCAAGTGAAATTACCGTTACGCGCGCGCTTTACTTTAAGGTGTTTGGCAACTCTTCCCCTGACAGGACCTATGCATGTTGGGTATTGTTCTGTTCAGGGGATGTTGCTTTTTCAGATGGAACTTGTTTTTTCTTGTTTGCATATCATTTTTTTTTAAATGTGTTTTTTTAAGGAAATAAGGAATTCAATTAAGGAATAATTCATAAAATAATTCATTGAGGGATTACTTCCAGAGAACTGCGCCCACATCAACAAGCCTGGTACGCCTAGAAAGCTTGAGGTGTGTACTCCTCAAGTTTGTGGGGGGTATTTCAAATGTAAAGGGTGTTTTTTTCTTGCAAAACTGCAAGGTGCGCATAGCACACTTGTATTTTATCTGAAAATTTCCTAAAGCGCTCTTTCAGTTTGGGGGCGTGTCTACCAATACATATGTGCTACCGCTGTAACCGGGAGAAATGTAAAGTATACACCTAAAAGACATTTCATGTTAAAGCCCAGACTCTGCTTAAAAATAAAATATCATTTTCCTGGTAAATCCCAGGAAATCCCTTCAAAAATCACAGTTGAACATGTGGAGTGTAAAATAGTGCAAAATGTTCTTGCAACAGAGGGTGACAAACACTCCAGGTAGGCTGGCAGTGAAAGGGATAATGTATATGTAAAATGTAAAGAGCTCACACAAGCTCTCTGTTGCGTAACACATTGTAACAGCCAGACTAAAGCTGATCATTACAACTGTAACAAGAACTGCACCAGCTGTGCTATGACGTATATGTAAAATGTATAGAGCTCACAGATGACTCACAGCTTTCGGCAATGTCTGTGTTTTTTATGATTTTGAGTTGACAATGATGAATGCGTCATTTGTAATTCACCTGCTTGCGGTAGTTTGTGGGTTCGGTAGGTGCGTAGCAGCAGCAAGATTGTAAGCAGTGAATATTGAGCAATAAATAAATCCCAATAACAGGCCTTTATATTATTGATATTTATTAAAAGCAGTTCTGACAAAGCTCAGCATGTATTGGGGCAGGGAAGATCCCGGTGAGGGAGGGTCGTGTCCTTCAGAGTGACAGCCGGGTATCAGTCAGGTTACAGGGGTGTGATTCCCACTCCTCCTTTTGATCACATTATAGAGCAGCAGGACGTCCCGATCGTCTTGTATATCTTCAGAAGAGCAGCAACTCCCCCACAATGCAACACTATTAATGTATTTGTATTCATCTTCTATAGAGGTGGGGGAAGGGTTAGAGCCCCTTTATTGTCCATATTGTGTTCTGTGCATTACAGCGATCCAGCCTCTAGAGTTCCCCTATCATGGAGCAGGTCAGGGCAGGCAGAGGATGCGGAGGCCATGCAGGGCACGCTAGGGAGCAAGGGTGGGCTGGCCATAGGGAGACCCAGGACAATACCCGGTGGGCTGCACTGCTTTGGGAACAGTTGGGCTGCTGCTTTTAACACCCATATTCAATCCCTGCCCTTAGTCTACCTCTCAGCCCCCTGTATCCAGACCCACTGTACCCACAAGCCAAGGAACCCCAGCCCCCTGTACCCAGATCCACTGTACCCACAAGCCAAGGAACCCCAGCCCCCTGTACCCAGATCCACTGTACCCACAAGCCAAGGAACCCCAGCCCCCTGTACCCAGCCCCACTGTACCCACAAGCCAAGGAACCCCAGCCCCCTGTACCCAGCCCCACTGTACCCACAAGCCAAGGAACCCCAGCCCCCTGTACCCAGATCCACTGTACCCACAAGCCAAGGAACCTCAGCCCCCTGGACCCAGACCCACTGTACCCACAAGCCAAGGAACCCCAATCCCCTGTACCCAGACCCACTGTACCCACAAGCCAAGGAACCCCAGCCCCCTGTACCCAGCCTCACTGTACCCACAAGCCAAGGAACCCCAGCCCCCTGTACCCAGACCCACTGTACCCACAAGCCAAGGAACCCCAGCCCCATATACCCAGCCCCCTGTACCCACAAGCCAAGGAACCCCAGCCCCCTGTACCCACAAGCCAAGGAACCCCAGCCCCCAATGTTATAGTCTCAGTATTATGGTTGGCATGGGCTCAGCAGGGATGTCCTGGGCAGGTAAAATCCAAGGCTGATATTTGGCCCCAGTCCACCACTGCTAGGGAAGATGGGGGATCTGCAGGGGAGGAGCCTCAGCCAGAGGCCATTAGAAGCAGCAGCTGAAGCCAATCAAAAAAACTTTGCAGCAAACAGATCTGTTGTTGGAATATTTTTAAGGAAATCTGATTATCCAAGTGGGATAGAAACCCCGACCCCAACGGAGACATTCTGAAAAAAATGTTTAACCCCATTTTTAATACTATTCCAAAATTTTTTTAAAAAGCTGCGCTGCTGTGCTTCTTCCTGAAAAAGAAAGCAGGAAATAATTACATCACAACCCAAGTCACCGACCCACCCACCTGCAATGAGGACCCCGGACACAACCATTCCCACCCTGCTGAACCCGAGGACCCCGGACACAACCATTCCCACCCTGCTGCACCCGAGGACCCCGGACACGACCATTCCCACCCTGCTGCACCCAAAGACCCCGGACACGACCATTCCCACCCTGCTGCACCCGAAGACCCCGGACATGACCATTCCCACCCTGCTGCACCCGAGGACCCCGGACACGACCATTCCCCCCCTGCTGCACCCGAAGACCCCGGACACAACCATTCCCACCCTGCTGAACCCGAGGACCCCGGACACAACCATTCCCACCCTGCTGCACCCGAGGACCCCGGACACGACCATTCCCACCCTGCTGCACCCGAGGACCCCGGACACGACCATTCCCCCCCTGCTGCACCCGAGGACCCCGGACACAACCATTCCCACTCTGCTGCACCCGAGGACCCCGGACACAACCATTCCCACCCTGCAGCACCCGAGGACTCCAGACACAACCATTCCCGACCTGCTGCACCCGAGGACCCGGGACACAACCATTCCCGACCTGCTGCACCCGAGGACCCCGGACACAACCATTCCCACCCTGCTGCACCCGAGGACCCGGGACACAACCATTCCCACCCTGCTGCTACTTTTAATTGTCCAACAAGCTGACGCTCTACTGCTCATCGCATAACTCACCCGCAGGCCCCAGTATATTGGCTGGTCACTGCACAGGAGGTTGATATAAAGACCCAGTTTTGTCCGGTCAGCCTTTATGTTTCCCGCCTGGAAATTATAGATGATCTCACGTATGGCGCTGTTCTGTGGGGGAAATCAGAGCAGACATTTACCCCCTTATGATAGAATGTGTGTGTGTTGGGTGATGGTCTTACCTGCCCCGGGGAGTCTTTGGTGTGTGTTGGGTGACGCTCTTACCTGCCCCGGGGAGTCTTTGGTGTGTGTTGGGTGATGCTCTTACCTGCCCCGGGGAGTCTTTGGTGTGTGTTGGGTGACGCTCTTACCTGCCCCGGGGAGTCTTTGGTGTGTGTTGGGTGACGCTCTTACCTGCCCCGGGGAGTCTTTGGTGTGTGTTGGGTGACGCTCTTACCTGCCCCGGGGAGTCTTTGGTGTGTGTTGGGTGATGCACTTACCTGCCCCGGGGAGTCTTTGGTGTGTGTTGGGTGATGCACTTACCTGCCCCGGGGAGTCTTTGGTGTGTGTTGGGTGATGGTCTTACCTGCCCCGGGGAGTCTTTGGTGTGTGTTGGGTGATGGTCTTACCTGCCCCGGGGAGTCTTTGGTGTGTGTTGGGTGATGCACTTACCTGCCCCGGGGAGTCTTTGGTGTGTGTTGGGTGATGCACTTACCTGCCCCGGGGAGTCTTTGGTGTGTGTTGGGTGACGCTCTTACCTGCCCCGGGGAGTCTTTGGTGTGTGTTGGGTGATGCACTTACCTGCCCCGGGGAGTCTTTGGTGTGTGTTGGGTGATGCACTTACCTGCCCCGGGGAGTCTTTGGTGTGTGTTGGGTGATGGTCTTACCTGCCCCGGGGAGTCTTTGGTGTGTGTTGGGTGATGCACTTACCTGCCCTGGGGAGACTTTGGTGTGTGTTGAGTGATGGTCTTACCTGCCCCGGGGTGTCTTTGGTGTGCGTTGGGTGACGCTCTTACCTGCCCCGGGGTGTCTTTGGTGTGTGTTGGGTGACGCTCTTACCTGCCCCGGGGAGTCTTTGGTGTGTGTTGGGTGACGCTCTTACCTGCCCCGGGGTGTCTTTGGTGTGTGTTGGGTGATGCTCTTACCTGCCCCGGGGAGTCTTTGGTGTGCGTTGGGTGACGCTCTTACCTGCCCCGGGGTGTCTTTGGTGTGCGTTGGGTGACGCTCTTACCTGCCCCGGGGAGTCTTTGGTGTGCGTTGGGTGACGCTCTTACCTGCCCCGGGGAGTCTTTGGTGTGCGTTGGGTGACGCTCTTACCTGCCCCGGGGAGTCTTTGGTGTGCGTTGGGTGACGCTCTTACCTGCCCCGGGGAGTCTTTGGTGTGCGTTGGGTGACGCTCTTACCTGCCCCGGGGAGTCTTTGGTGTGCGTTGGGTGACGCTCTTACCTGCCCCGGGGAGTCTTTGGTGTGCGTTGGGTGACGCTCTTACCTGCCCCGGGGAGTCTTTGGTGTGCGTTGGGTGACGCTCTTACCTGCCCCGGGGAGTCTTTGGTGTGCGTTGGGTGACGCTCTTACCTGCCCCGGGGAGTCTTTGGTGTGCGTTGGGTGACGCTCTTACCTGCCCCGGGGAGTCTTTGGTGTGCGTTGGGTGACGCTCTTACCTGCCCCGGGGTGTCTTTGGTGTGCGTTGGGTGACGCTCTTACCTGCCCCGGGGAGTCTTTGGTGTGTGTTGGGTGACGCTCTTACCTGCCCCGGGGAGTCTTTGGTGTGTGTTGGGTGACGCTCTTACCTGCCCCGGGGAGTCTTTGGTGTGTGTTGGGTTATGCTCTTACCTGCCCCGGGGAGTCTTTGGTGTGCGTTGGGTGACGCTCTTACCTGCCCCGGGGTGTCTTTGGTGTGTGTTGGGTGACGCTCTTACCTGCCCCGGGGAGTCTTTGGTGTGCGTTGGGTGACGCTCTTACCTGCCCCGGGGTGTCTTTGGTGTGTGTTGGGTGATGGTCTTACCTGCCCCGGGGAGTCTTTGGTGTGTGTTGGGTGATGCTCTTACCTGCCCCGGGGAGTCTTTGGTGTGTGTTGGGTTATGCTCTTACCTGCCCCGGGGAGTCTTTGGTGTGCGTTGGGTGACGCTCTTACCTGCCCCGGGGTGTCTTTGGTGTGTGTTGGGTGACGCTCTTACCTGCCCCGGGGAGTCTTTGGTGTGCGTTGGGTGACGCTCTTACCTGCCCCGGGGTGTCTTTGGTGTGTGTTGGGTGATGGTCTTACCTGCCCCGGGGAGTCTTTGGTGTGTGTTGGGTGATGCACTTACCTGCCCCGGGGAGTCTTTGGTGTGTGTTGGGTGACGCTCTTACCTGCCCCGGGGTGTCTTTGGTGTGTGTTGGATGATGCTCTTACCTGCCCCGGGGAGTCTTTGGTGTGTGTTGGGTGACGCTCTTACCTGCCCCGGGGAGTCTTTGGTGTGTGTTGGGTGATGCACTTACCTGCCCCGGGGAGTCTTTGGTGTGTGTTGGGTGACGCTCTTACCTGCCCCGGGGTGTCTTTGGTGTGTGTTGGGTGATGGTCTTACCTGCCCCGGGGAGTCTTTGGTGTGTGTTGGGTGACGCTCTTACCTGCCCCGGGGAGTCTTTGGTGTGCGTTGGGTGACGCTCTTACCTGCCCCGGGGTGTCTTTGGTGTGTGTTGGGTGATGGTCTTACCTGCCCCGGGGAGTCTTTGGTGTGTGTTGGGTGATGCTCTTACCTGCCCCGGGGTGTCTTTGGTGTGTGTTGGGTGATGGTCTTACCTGCCCCGGGGAGTCTTTGGTGTGTGTTGGGTGACGCTCTTACCTGCCCCGGGGTGTCTTTGGTGTGTGTTGGATGATGCTCTTACCTGCCCCGGGGAGTCTTTGGTGTGTGTTGGGTGACGCTCTTACCTGCCCCGGGGTGTCTTTGGTGTGTGTTGGATGATGCTCTTACCTGCCCCGGGGAGTCTTTGGTGTGTGTTGGGTGACGCTCTTACCTGCTCTGGGGAGTCTTTGGTGTGTGTTGGGTGACGCTCTTACCTGCTCTGGGGAGTCTTTGGTGTGTGTTGGGTGACGCTCTTACCTGCCCCGGGGAGTCTTTGATGCTGTTCAGAACATCTTTCATGGTCGGAGCCTTGGTGTCCTTCATCCTCATGACGTAACATTCTATTTCTCCGAGTCGCCGGAAGCCGACAATTTCCTGCCATGGAAGGAAAGCGGCTGTCAGTAAAATAACCAAACTTGGGGCGTGGGGCCAGGGGTGAACCTCTAATGAGGCGAAGTGAGGCGGCTGCCTTGTGTGGCAGAAGAGGGAGATGCAGCAGGCTGTGGGTGTAATGGGCTGCAGGTGGGGAATGATCAGCGCTTATGGTGTTACATTAACTAACTGTCAGGTCTGGAGTTCCTCCACAGCCTGATTTCCCCTGCATTATGCTTCTCCACCAGCAGATGGCGCTGTCCTGCTAAGGTGTGTTAATCAGCCAGCACCTGTGGGACTAAATAAGCTGATCAACACATGCGGATCAGCATTATTCTGCCTTTTGAACCTGAACCCTGGAACTCTGTAACCGGAACTCTGTACCCAGGACTTCTGCCTTAGCCTCAGTCATAGCCATTGTTGGACTTTGGACTCCTAAGCACGTATGTTTTCTGAGTGTGTTTCATGATTCCCGTTTTATCTATGTGTATATATGTGCATATATATATATATATATATGTATATAGCAGCTTGGTTGGTGTGTACTCACTGTTTGTTATTATTAAACACGGTTTGCTCTGTCTCTCAGTCTATTTCTGGTCATTACTCCTATTGGGATTTCCATGACACTAACAGGTAGCGTCGGACGTGTCAGGATGGGCGACATTGTGGAGTTATCACTAGACATCAGACAGGGGCCCTAAAAATTGTCGAAAGCCTCGTGTGCATCGCCTCCTGGTCACTAATTGTAAATCCAGCTCGATGATGTCACTAGTTTTATCCCATGCCCTCAATTTACTCACCTGGCTGTAGTCGTATAGGAAGGTAGTTGACGTGTTGTCGATGTTGACGTGAAACGCCGCCACGTTCTCCTTATCGTTCACTATTACGGTCTGCTGGACCTTCTCACCGCTCGCGGATTGGAAGGCCATCTCCACCACCTGCCGGGCAGAAGAATTCCTATAAGGAAGTCTCACAATGTAGCACTTTACGCAAAGACTCCTAACAAAGAGTGTTACAGCATGATCACCATTATCTACATCAGCCGTACTCAACTAGCGGACAATGGTCCGAATTATCTGTAACATCTACAAGTCTTTTACAAGTCGCATTATCTACATCATCTACATCACATCGCATTAGCTACATCATCTACGGCAAGTCTTTGCATAGGTTTAACATCATCTACATTTACATTGCATTATCTACATCATCTACAGTAAGTCTTTTACAAGTCATTGAGGCCACATTATCTACATCACCTACGTCACATCGCATTATCTACATCATCTACGTCACATCGCATTATCTACATCATCTACGTCACATCGCATTATCTACATCATCTACGGCAAGGCTTTACATCGATTTAACATCCTCTACATTTAACATCAACTACATTTACATCGCATTATCTACATCATCTACGGCAAGTCTTTTACAAGTCGTTGAGGTCGCATTATCTACACATCGCATTATCTACATCATCTACGTCACATCGCATTATCTACATCATCTACGTCACATCGCATTATCTACATCATCTACGGCAAGGCTTTACATCGATTTAACATCCTCTACATTTAACATCAACTACATTTACATCGCATTATCTACATCATCTACGGCAAGTCTTTTACAAGTCGTTGAGGTCGCATTATCTACACATCACATTATCTACATCATCTACGGCAAGTCTTTGCATCGATTTAACATCCTCTACATTTAACATCATCTACATTTACATCACATTATCTACATCATCTACGGCAAGTCTTTTACAAGTCCTTGAGGTCGCATTATCTACATCATCTACAAGAGTACAAAACAAAACCTAAAAACTACATGCAACACGAAAGACATTTAAAAGCAACTGCTGCAACTCCAATCATTATTATCCACTAAATGACCCACAGAGAAACACATTTCATATTGAGAGATATATAATGACCCCAATGGGTAACTTGTGTTTTCTCGTGAGGACCCTATTGTTTTGTGCTGGCACAAAAAAGATATAAATTAATAAAGCCCTAAAAAATGTACATATGATTCATACATACAGACACAGCAACCAATATAGAAGATAAAGCAATACACTGTAATAATAATTAAATAATTAAAAGAAGCTCACTTCCTCTATGAATCTGTGAAACTATGAGTGATACTGTTGCACAAAATGTTATCCAGACTATATTATATAATGTTATATGTGCAATACGCAATTGATAAATCAAAATAAATAGCAAAAGTTAAAATCTAATAACAGGTGTCCATATCCCAGAAAATAACTATAAAGTGCAAAGTGCTCAGATACAAAGTTACCAATGTTATAGTAAGCAGCACATGGCGTCCTTTTTGAGGGATGGATAGGAGATACATTGTAACAGTTACAATAGAAACACTTTGAATAGGGAAATGTATAATAACTTAAGAGCATAACGATAAAAAAAAAATGTTTTATGTTTTTAATATGAAAAGATGTAGAAAGAATTTATTTATTACAGAAAAGCTTAGCAAAGGTAAAAATACAAGAAAAACAACATTAACACTTCACCATTTGAGAGAACCTCACCTAGAGGGATTCAATGTGAAAGCTCAGCCCCACCCATCCCCAATGAAGAGGCAGGACTTTATCCATCCCTCAATGAGGGACGTGGCTTCATTTACATATTGTCCCTCTTTGAGGTGTAACATGCAGATCTGCAGCAATAAATGATTCATTTGCCTATTCAAAGTGTTTCTATTGTTGCAACTGTTACAATGTATCTCCTATCCATCCCTCGATGAGGGGGAGTGGCTTCATGCATCCCTGAATGAGGAGGTGTGGCTTCATCCATTCCTCAAAGAGGGGGGGTGGCTGTATCCATCCCTCAATGAGGGGGCGTGGCTTCATCCATCCCTCAATGAGGGGTGTGGCTTCATCCACCAATCGATAAGGGACTTGGCTTAATTTAACAATTGTGCCTCTTTCCCACCCTATAAAGTTGGAAGTTATGGTAGTAATAATAATAATACCAGATGGTGAGTTTGTAGCTTAGCTAATGATCTATTCAGCTCAGAATAAGTCACTCAGTGTACTCACCGCCTCCGTGTGCTTCTGTGCCATATACACCCCGAGCAATGTCCCCCCGACCACAATGACGGCCAGGAGCAGGATCACCACCGAGGCCCAGGCCCAGGTCTTCCGGCTCACACCCATCCGGGGCAGATACGGAGGAGGCTGGAAAAAAAAGATCAGAGGTTACAGGGCATCGTATTGATGGGTATGATTGGTAGGGGGATAAAGTGATTGTCAATAAAATGATCAATAGAGAAGCTGATCAACAAAGGGATTTATCAATTGATCTATATAGTGATTGATTTATAAAGAGACTGACTGATATATATCAACAGCAAAAGACTCATCAATCCATCCGTCACATAGATCAAGCCTCTTGATTGATAGAGGACTGATCATTATATATCTATATATATCTCAATAGCAAAAGACGAATGAATTAATCAATCGATCATTTAGATCATGCCTCTTTAGGGAGAGTGATTGATAGAGAGATATAAATTGATTGACAATAAAATGATCAATAGAGAAGTTGATCAACAAGGAGATTTATCAGCTGATCAATATATATCAACAGCAAAAGACTAATCAATCAATCAGTCACATAGATCAAGCCTCTTGATTGATAGAGGACTGATCAATACATATATATATCAACAGCAAAAGACTAATCAATCAGTGCATCAATTAGATTTAGATTATGGATCTTTTGAGAGAATGATTGATATATATATACATATATATATATAGAGAGAGAGAGAGAGGCTGATCAACAAAGGGATTTATCAATTGATCTATATAACAGCAAAAGACTAATCAATCCATCAGTCTCATAGATCAAGCCTCTTGATTGATAGAGAACTGATCAATACATATATCAACAGCAAAAGACTAATCAATCAATTATTTAGATCATGCCTCTTTAGGAAGAATGCTTTATAGGGGACGAGGGATAAACTGATTGACAATAAAATGATCAATAGAGAAGTTGATCAACAAAGGGATTTATCAACTGATTGATATATAGCTCAACGGCAAAAGACTAATCAATCCATCCGTCACATGTGTCAAGCCTCTTGATTGCTAAAGGACTGATCAATATATATATCAACAGCAAAAGACTAATCAATCAATCACAAAGATCAAGCCTCTTGATTGATAGAGAATGTCTATCTTTTCATTTTTCTATGATTCCTTCTCTCTCTCTCTCTTTCCTGTTTTTTTTTGTCGTTCCTTTAATTCATTTTTTCAATCTTTTCATGCTCTTGTTCTTTTCTTTCTTTCTTTCTTTCTTTCTTTCTTTCTTTCTTTCTTTCTTTCTTTCTCCCTTGCTTTCTTTTTTTTCCTGCTTTCTTTTCTTTTATCATTCCTTCTAATCTTTAGTTCTTTACTTTTCTTTCTATACTTTGTCATTCCTGCTATTTAGCATTCACTATACATGCAACTTTATCGCCATGTACGGAGTGTCATCCCACACTGTAAGGGGCCCATTGAGACTCTACCTCCCAAGGGCCCTCATATACCTAGAGCTGGCCCTGGGGGTAAAGACCGGGCGACTCCCTAAAATACTTATCATCGCTGCTGTCATGGGAAGTGATCAATAAAATACTTACGAGAAGGTCGGTGACGCTCTTCTTAGCTTCCACTTGCTCCATGTTCTTCGGAGAATCTTCTGGAGATGTCTTGTTGCAGGTGAGATCTCAGCAGGTAGTTATACAGGTGAGGTGGGGGCGGGGGGGGCGTGTTTGCTGGACTGGACGCAGAAACGGGAGGAAGAACTGATTTCCATAGAGCGACACGGTCTGTACAAATATATAAAAATTCAAGAAAATCCCGAGGAGGCCGAACAAGGAAACACAGCAGGAAGCTGGCAGAGGGACCACTATTGTTGTTTGTACCTGAGACTCAGGTAACCCTACGAGGAGCCATGTGCCCTGTCACTCACCTCCGCTCCAGCACATGTTGGAGCCATGCTGGGTATCAGTGAGTTTCTCTGGAGCTCAGAGCATTTCCAATATAACAAGCAAATGGCTTTTTGCACTTATTTGTGTCTAAATACTAAAAAGCTCCACGAGACGCAGGTCGCAATCCGCACCGCAATACGTGGTCACACCGCAACTGCAAACTGCTCCCCAGACACCTAACCCCCCAACTGCTCCCCAGACACCTAACCCTCCAACTGATCCCCAGACACCTAACTCTCCAACTGCTCCCCAGACACCTAACCCTCCAACTGCTCCCCGGAGACCTAACCCTCCAACTGCTCCCCAGACACCTAACCCCCCAACTGCTCCCCAGACACCTAACCCTCCAACTGCTCCCCAGACACCTAACTGCTCCCCAGACACCTAACCCCCCAACTGCTCCCCAGACACCTAACCCTCCAACTGCTCCCCAGACACCTAACCCCCCAACTGCTCCCCAGACACCTAACCCCCCAACTGCTCCCCAGACACCTAACTGCTCCCCAGACACCTAACCCTCCAACTGCTCCCCAGACACCTAACCCTCCAACTGCTCCCCAGACACCTAACTGCTCCCCAGACACCTAACCCTCCAACTGCTCCCCAGACACCTAACCCTCCAACTGCTCCCCAGACACCTAACCCCCCAACTGCTCCCCAGACACCTAACCCCCCAACTGCTCCCCAGACACCTAACCCCCCAACTGCTCCCCAGACACCTAACCCCCCAACTGCTCCCCAGACACCTAACCCTCCAACTGCTCCCCAGACACCTAACTGCTCCCCAGACACCTAACCCTCCAACTGCTCCCCAGACACCTAACCCTCCAACTGCTCCCCAGACACCTAACCCCCCAACTGCTCCCCAGACACCTAACCCCCCAACTGCTCCCCAGACACCTAACCCCCCAACTGCTCCCCAGACACCTAACCCTGCAACTGCTCCCCAGACACCTAGCTGCCCCCAACTGCTCTCCAGACACCTAACCCTCCAACTGCTCCCCAGACACCTAACCCTCCAACTGCTCCCCAGACACCTAACCCTCCAACTGCTCCCCAGATACCTAACCCTCCAACTGCTCCCCAGACACCTCACCCTCCAACTGCTCCCCAGACACCTAACCCCCCAACTGCTCCCCAGACACCTAACCCTCCAACTGCTCCCCAGATACCTAACCCTCGAACTGCTCCCCAGACACCTAACCCTCCAACTGCTCCCCAGACACCTAACCCTCCAACTGCTCCCCAGACACCTAACCCTCCAACTGCTCCCCAGACACCTAACCCTCCAACTGCTCCCCAGATACCTAACCCTCCAACTGCTCCCCAGACACCTCACCCTCCAACTGCTCCCCAGACACCTAACTGCCCCCAACTGCTCTCCAGACACCTAACCCCCCAACTGCTCCCCAGACACCTAACCCTCCAACTGCTCCCCAGACACCTAACCCCCCAACTGCTCCCCAGACACCTAACCCTCCAACTGCTCCCCAGACACCTAACCCCCCAACTGCTCCCCAGACACCTAACTGCCTCCAACTGCTCCCCAGACACCTAACCCCCCAACTGCTCCCCAGACACCTAACCCTCCAACTGCTCCCCAGACACCTAACCCTCCAACTGTTCCCCAGACACCTAACCCTCCAACTGCTCCCCAGACACCTAACTCTCCAACTGCTCCCCAGACACCTAACCCTCCAACTGCTCCCCAGACACCTAACCCTCCAACTGCTCCCCAGACACCTAACCCCCCAACTGCTCCCCAGACACCTAACCCCCCAACTGCTCCCCAGACACCTAACCCCCCAACTGCTCCCCAGACACCTAACCCCCCAACTGCTCCCCAGACACCTAACCCTGCAACTGCTCCCCAGACACCTAACTGCCCCCAACTGCTCTCCAGACACCTAACCCCCCAACTGCTCCCCAGACACCTAACCCTCCAACTGCTCCCCAGACACCTAACCCTCCAACTGCTCCCCAGACACCTAAACCTCCAACTGCTCCCCAGACACCTAACCCTCCAACTGCTCCCCAGACACCTAACCCTGCAACTGCTCCCCAGACACCTAACCCTCCAACTGCTCCCCAGACACCTAACTGCCCCCAACTGCTCCCCAGAAACCTAACCCCACAACTGCTCCCCGGACACTTAACCCCCCAACTGCTCCCCAGACACCTAACCCTCCAACTGCTCCCCAGACACCTAACTGCTCCCCAGACACCTAACCCTCCAACTGCTTTCCAGACACCTAACTGCCCCAACTGCTCTCCAGACACCTAACCCCCCAACTGCTCCCCAGACACCTAACCCTTCAACTGCTCCCCAGACACCTAACCCTTCAACTGCTCCCCAGACACCTAACCCCCCAACTGCTCCCCAGACACCTAACCCTCCAACTGCTCCCCAGACACCTAACCCTCCAACTGCTCCCCAGACACCTAACCCCCCCAACTGCTCCCCAGACACATAACTGCCTCCAACTGCTCCCCAGACACCTAACTGCCTCCAACTGCTCCCCAGACACCTAACTGCCTCCAACTGCTCCCCAGACACCTAACCCTCCAACTGCTCCCCAGACACCTAACCCCCCAACTGCTCCCCAGACACCTAACCCTCCAACTGCTCCCCAGACACCTAACCCTCCAACTGCTCCCCAGACACCTAACCCCCCAACTGCTCCCCAGACACCTAACCCTCCAACTGCTCCCCAGACACCTAACCCTCCAACTGCTCCCCAGACACCTAACCCCCCAACTGCTCCCAAGACACCTAACCCTCCAACTGCTCCCCAGACACCTAACCCCCCCAACTGCTCCTCAGACACCTAACCCTCCAACTGCTCCCCAGACACCTAACCCTCCAACTGCTCCCCAGACTCCTAACCCTCCAACTGCCCCCCAGACACCTAACCCTCCAACTGCTCCCCAGACACCTAACCCTCCAACTGCTCCCCAGACACCTAACCCTCCAACTGCTCCCCAGACACCTAACCCTCCAACTGCTCCCCAGACACCTAACCCCCCAACTGCTCCCCAGACACCTAACCCCCCAACTGCTCCCCAGACACCTAACCCTCCCACTGCTCCCCAGACACCTAACCTCCCAACTGCTCCCCAGACACCTAACCCCCCAACTGCTCCCCAGACACCTAACCCTCCAACTGCTCCCCAGACACCTAACCCTCCAACTGCTCCCCAGACACCTAACCCTCCAACTGCTCCCCAGACACCTAACCCTCTATGTGTGTTCCTATGTGTGTACAAGCATAGCCTCATATGCCTCGAAAAAAATCCCATTTCTGATGTTTGTTGTTGTTTGTGTGTGAGATCGATCATTGAAATGATTCAACAATGAAGCTGTTAAAAAATCACATAAATGCCAGAGGATTAGAAAACCCCGACAAGGAAGAACATTAAATTCCTTCATGTACAATGGAGCTGCTGTCTGTGATGGCGTCATTGTTTTTGTTTTTCCCGGTATGGAGACATGTGTTGGAGGTCACCATCAGCCTCGGTGTATGTTGGTGCCATAAAGGGGTCCCCTGAGTTTCCGGGGAGGACTGAGCTCATTGACCCCCCAGTGTGCAGCTCATAGACCCCCCACTGTGCAGCTCATAGACCCCCCACTGTGCAGCTCATAGACCCCCCACTGTGCAGCTCATAGACCCCCCACTGTGCGGCCCATAGACCCCCCACTGTGCAGCTCATAGACCCCCCACTGTGCAGCTCATAGACCCCCCACTGTGCAGCTCATAGACCCCCACTGTGCGGCCCATAGACCCCCCACTGTGCAGCTCATAGACCCCCCACTGTGCAGCTCATAGACCCCCACTGTGCAGCTCATAGACCCCCCACTGTGCAGCTCATAGACCCCCCACTGTGCAGCTCATAGACCCCCCACTGTGCAGCTCATAGACCCCCCACTGTGCAGCTCATAGACCCCCCACTGTGCAGCTCATAGACCCCCCCACTGTGCAGCTCATAGACCCCCCCACTGTGCAGCTCATAGACCCCCCACTGTGCAGCTCATAGACCCCCCACTGTGCAGCTCATATATCCCCCACTGTGCAGCTCATAGACCCCCATTGTGCAGCTCATATATCCCCCACTGTGCAGCTCATAGACCCCCATTGTGCAGCTCATAGACCCCCCACTATGCAGCTCATAGACCCCCCACTGTGCAGAATTTGTGATTGGCCGGTGCGGGCGCGCTCCCTATTAGAGGGAAGCGGGGCATGCGGGCGCCAGCGTGCTCTGAGCTACTGGCCTTAGACGCCGTCTTGGCGTGGTGTGACCTGAGCAGTTCCGAGCGCACTGATTGGACAAGCGGCCGCACATGCGCCGTATGACCGGGAAGAGGTGAGTTAGATTGGGCGATCTGGGGGGGTTTCACACAGTGGGGCCCCCTCGATCGGGGTGCCCCGGAGGAAAGGACCAACAGCCAGGATGGTCAAAATCCTGGGTTTTGGTCCACTTTAAGGAACTTTAAAATATCACAGAACAAACCGCTATACTATATATTTGTATTGGGCGATTCTCTATTCACCCCAATGTAGAGCAGAATAATACGTTTTAGGCGCACAACAAATTTGCGCAGTAGAAAAATGAAATAATTTTCCTAAAACATAGATAAGTCTTCACTTCCTACATTTCAGGCAGACGAAGCTCAGTGTAACAAGTTGCTGCAGATAACAGTGTAAATCTTCTAGATACACATAATGATACACAGCTCTTACATAATATATACAATGTATTAATCATTGAGCTCAGTCTCTTTCTTTCATTAACAAACGCTATTGACCAACTGCTGAATATGAGCTTTTTCACGCTTGTGTTTTTGTTGCAGGTGTTGCGTGGGAGTCACTGGGCACGCTGATTCATTACTAACGCCAGGTAGCGACAGATGAGCGTTTGTAACGAGGATTTCAGAGCGACCGCTAGTAGTCGCTGTGCTCGGCCGTGGATCATTGTTTCAGAGCGTCTCAGGCCCTAATTTAAGAAGGGATAGCGTCAGGTAGCAGCTGGTTAAAGTGGATCAACACCCAGGATTTTGACTATCTTGGGTCTTGGTCCGCTTCGGTGGGGCATCCCGATCGGGGTGCCCCGCTGTGTGAAACCCCCCCTAACCCCCCGAAAAACTCACCTCTCCCCGCTCCCAGCGCCGACGGACAAGCAATTTGACAGTCGCGGACAAGCGGCTCCTCCGCCGCAGCCTCCCACGCGTCACTCTTGACGCCAGCGCCATTCACAAACGGCCAGCCCGGGCACGCGCACGTCTAGAGGGGTGCGAGGGAGGCGGCGGCGGCCGGTCGCCGCCGAAGTTAAGGTGAGGGGATTTGGGGTGTTTGGGGGGGTTTCACCCCGCGGGTCATCCCGATCTCGGATGTCCCGCGGGGAGGGAGGTGATCGGCCCGGGAATTTTATAGATTCCCGGGCCGATCACGGGAGGGTGATGGTCCACTTTAATGACAGGTAGCGACAGGTAGCGACTGGTGAACGCCGAACACGGCACGCAATTCCACATTTATCAAGCAGAATCTGTTTAGCGACTGGGACAGCGCCATGTAGCGTCTGATTCATCATTTTCACAGCCTCAGCAAACAGCGCCGGCGTTCAGCCTTGCACAGCGCCAGGTATGACCTCTCGCTACCTGTCTCTCTCCCATACATTTCAATGGACGATCCTTTTTTTCTCTTTAAACTGGGTTTTTGTTTCCCAAAAATCACCAATAATTCTGTGGCCTCTCCTGACATTGAATAAGCAGTTTTTTCACAATTTTTTCATGTTTTATATATTTCCTCAGAAATGACATCACAGCTCTGCCATTAAAGTGTCATGTTACAATGTTGTTACAATGTAATTCCATATGTTTTCGCTTTGTTACTGGTGGATAGATGCTGAAAAACAACCTTTAATCACACAGCCTCCTGCGCTCTGGGCTTCAGAGAAGCATTTTTCAGCGCCAGAGATTTGTGAGGCTGTTTTTTTGCTGAATATGGTGTGAGTCGGTCGCTATGACCAGTCGCTAACATGCGCTCCCATACAGCGCGGTACTGGTCAAATAGCGACTCCTCACAATGTATTCAACATTACTGGACAGCTACTGAGGAGCTATAAACTAGCGACTCACGGCCGAGCACAGCGACTACTAGTGGGCGCTCTGAAAATACTGCTATAGACGCTTCATCTGTCGCTACCTGGCGTTAGTGATGAATCAGCCTGCCCGTTGCTGGCCAGCATCGATGAATATGCTGTGTGAATCGCGGTACTACACTGTACAGGAGCGAACGGTAGCGCCAGCTCGGGGTGACCGACTCACACCACATTCATCAAAAAAAACATCGCTCAAAAATCACGTAGTTGTAGCCCAGAGCGCCAGACGCTGTGTGAATAAACATTACAGCGGTAGAAGTGAGTCGATGTTTCGGGGCGCACTGGGGCCCCCTTCATCAGGACGCACCGCATGTACAAGAGGAGAACGGATTGGCAATTTGCAGATTTGGCAGATCGGCAATCCGTTCTCCTCTTGTACATGCGGTGCGTCCTGATGAAGGGGGCCCCAGTGCACCCCGAAACATCGACTCACTTCTACCGCTGTAATATCTATGTGATGTAGCGAATACAACCCTTTGCATGAACTGCAGGTTGTATATAGTGTAGCACAGCACATCTATTAGGTGGCGCATCCTGTGTCTGTGGGTATATGCGGCGCTATTAGCACTTTGGCAATAAGCTCTGTTATTACAATATTGATGAATTTGGGGATTTAGGTGTAAATTGGGATGCCCCTGCTGTGGCCCTATTTGTCTTTTTAATTGTATGTTGTTTGTGATATTTTGATGTCTTAATTTTTTTATGAATTACAGATCGCTTTTTTGGATATTTATGTGATTAACGAGTAGTGATTACTGTGGGGTGATTGGTGCCGATTCTGCGTACGAGGACCGCAGTGTGTGTTTGTCAAAATATCTGGAAAATGATACAAAAGGCAGAACAGCAGCAGGTAAAAATCAAGCGGTCACATGGTTTGCTTATTCCAATCACAGAGTGGGCTCCTGGCCATGTATATATGGTAACAATGCATCGGCTAATACAGGAGCAGCCATCATGGCACATCATAGCATGACATATCCTTGAGAAAGGCGTTGTGTGTGCCGAAACGTGGGAGGGACGCCCCACCTTTACCATTATTGCACCTCGGGTAACACTTTCTCTTTGTCTTTGTACCTATGTTATGCTGTGTTTGCTACACACTCAGATGCGCCATGATGAGGGGGGACGCCTGGAAGGTAGAGGCAACTGCTGCAGAATCAGCGCGCTCAGCTCCATTCAGTGATGTAAGATGCTGTGACATCACACGCAGGGGTGGGAGGGTCTGTGACATCACAGCAGCTGCTGCAGAATCAGCACGCTCAGCTCCATTCAGTGATACAAGATGCTGTGACATCACACGCAGGGGTGGGAGGGTCTATGACATCACAGCAGCTGCTGCAGAATCAGCGCGCTCAGCTCCATTCAGTGATGTAAGATGCTGTGACATCACACGCAGGGGTGGGAGGGTCTGTGACATCACACACAGGGGTGGGAGGGTCTATGACATCACAGCAGCTGCTGCAGAATCAGCGCGCTCAGCTCCATTCAGTGATGTAAGGTGCTGTGACATCACACGCAGGGGTGGGAGGGTCTGTGACGTCACACACAGGGGTGGGAGGGTCTGTGACATCACACACAGGGGTGGGAGGGTCTGTGACATCACACACAGGGGTGGGAGGGTCTATGACATCACACACAGGGGTGGGGCCCTGAGCCCCAAAAATGATGAGGGACCCATTATAAGATGAGTTCACCCAAAACCCAAAATTAGTGCTGTCACTAACAGGCAGAGTGCATGCGGATCCCCTGCCCACCCAAATCACATTTTACCAACCCAGTGTTCAGGGCCGGCGCTAAAGGTCACGTGCCGGGGGGGGGGGGGGGCCTGGTCCTTCCTTTTCTTTCTTTCCTTCTTTTTCTTTCTTTCTTTCCTCTCTTCCTTTTCTATTTATCTTTCTTTGTCTTTCTTTCGTTCTTTCTCTTTCTTTGCTTCTTTCTCTTCATTTCCTTCCTTTCTTTCTTTCCCATTTTCTTTCCTTTTCATTTTCCTTTCTTTCTTTCTTTCTTTCCTTCCTTCCTTCCTTTTCTTTCTTTCTTTCCTTTTTTCTTTCCTACCCTTTCTTTCTTTCTTTCTTTCTTTCTTTCTTATCTTCATTTTTTGTTTCTTCCATTTTCTTTCTATCTTTCTTACCTTCCCTTTCTTTCTTTCTTTCTTTCTTTCTTTCTTTCTTTCTTTCTTTTTTTCCTTTTTTCTTTCCTTCCTTTTCTTTCTTTCTTTCATCATTTTCTTTCTTTCTTTCCTTACTTTCTTTTCTTTTCTTTCTCTTTCTTTCTTTCCTTCCTTCCTTTTCTTTCTTTCTTTCATCATTTTCTTTCTTTCCTAACTTTCTTTCCTTTTCTTTCTCTTTCTTTCCTTCATTTTCTTTCTCTTTCTTTCTTTCCTTTTCTGTTTCTTTCTTTCTTTCTTTCCCTTTCTTTCCTTCCTTTTCTTTCTTTCATTCCTTTTCTTTTTTTCATTCCTTTTCTTTCTTTCTATCCCTTTTTCTTTTCGTTTCTTTCTTTCTCTTTCTTTCCTTCCTTCCTTTTCTTTCTTTCTTTCCTTCCTTTTCTTTCTCTTTCTTTCTCTCTTTCTTTCTTTCCCTTTCTTTCCTTCCTTTTCTTTCTTTCATTCCTTTTCTTTTTTTCATTCCTTTTCTTTCGTTCTATCCCTTTTTCTTTTCGTTTCTTTCTCTCTTTCTCTTTCTTTCTTTCCTTCCTTTTCTTTCTTTCTTTCTTTCTTTCTTTCCTTTTCTCTTTCATTCTTTCCATTTCTTTTTTTCTTTCTTTCCTTCCTTTTCTCTTTCTTTCTCTCTCTTTCTTTCTTTCCTTCCTTTTCTTTCTTGCCTTCCTTTTCTTTCTTTCTAACCCTTTTTCTTTTTGTTTCTTTCTTTCTTTTTTTCCTTTTTTCCTTTCCTTCATTTTCTTTCGTTCTTTCTTTCTTTCTCTTTCTTTGCTTCTTTCTCTTCATTTCCTTCCTTTCTTTCTTTACCATTTTCTTTCCTTTTCATTTCCTTTCTTTCTTTCTCTTTTTTCCTTCCCTTTCTTTCTTTCCTTTTTTCTTTCCTTCCCTTTCTCTTTCTTTCTTTATTTCTTTTTCTTTCTTTTTTCTTTCCTTCCTTTTCTTTCTCTTTCTTTCTTTCTTTCCTTCTTTTTCTTTCTTTCTTTCCTTCTCTCTCTCTCCCTATATATATATATATATATATCTTTTCTTGTGTTGTTTATGTTTATCTTTTATACTTATACTCAGCACTGGCACTTTAGATACTTGGGAATGGAATTGATTAATATGTAAATAGTATTTAGCTCTGTGATGAATTGGTTACACAGCTCCCCCTTGTGGCGCATTATGTAAGTGACAATTAGTTTTTTAATGTTTTAATATTGCCGCTAATGAATAATAAATATGTTAATGTGGTGAGTGGTATTGTGGCTCCTCGGGGGGGTATTGAGAGGTGACCCCCATATTGGGCTTTTCTATAGTAAGAGACGCGGGAGGCCGGGGGCGACACGTTATCGTTTATTGAGCAATTCTGAAAGCGCGAAGCTCCCGACACCCCGAGCAGCGACGGAGGCGGAGGACCCCGTTAACATCGCCCGTTACAGGGAGGAGTCCAGGAGGCGGGGCCAGGGAGAGAAAAAAGGCCACGCCCATTAAACCAGCCGTATTGCAGAAATAGAGAGCGGAGTTCCACTTCAGCCCAGAGGATGGCAGCTCCTGATTGGCCGACGCCTCCGCTAACCTTTAAATTTAGCGCTAACATTGACCTCAAACTCTGCTTTCTTTATAAAATTCACAACGTTCTTCGCAGCATTCTTCAACTTATCCCACCATCTACTCTGCTGCCGCCCGTCATCCTGAAAGAGAACAAGAGCTTACACTCTATAAATGTATAAGGGAGGATACAGGAGGAGAAGAGCTTACACTCTATTAGGGTATAAGGGAGGATACAGGAGGAGAAGAGCTTACACTCTATTAGGGTATAAGGGAGGATACAGGAGGAGAAGAGCTTACACTCTATTAGGGTATAAGGGAGGATACAGGAGGAGAAGAGCTTACACTCTATTAGGGTATAAGGGAGGATACAGGAGGAGAAGAGCTTACACTCTATTAGGGTATAAGGGAGGATACAGGAGGAGAAGAGCTTACACTCTATTAGGGTATAAGGGAGGATACAGGGGGAGAAGAGCTTACACTCTATTAGGGTATAAGGGAGGATACAGGAAGAGAAGAGATTACACTCTATTAGGGTATAAAGGAGGATACAGAAGGAGAAGAGCTTACACTCTATTAGGGTATAAGGGAATTTTTATTGGTAAACAAACAAACAAAACTCAGCTAATCAGCATTAATACATAATATAAAGAAATCATATACTTGTATACAATAAACATAACACAGCAGAATACTACATACTATACATTATCTATCGTGTCTATACTTCTAATGATTACTCAGTGCAGATACATCAGGTTACAGATCAGGGGTTAGGTGCCATCATTATGTAGAGCAGTAACACATTAAACACCATCATAGATCTGAATCATCAGAGTCGCCCTGCCTGCCAGTCACTTCCATATCAGAGTCTATAGGGTCTATAGCTGCTGGTGACTTTTTCTTAGTCGGTGGGTCCTCCTCTGACCCCGAGTCACATTCTCTGGCTATACGCTTTAACTCTTGCTCCAGCTCCATAGTATCGTGCCCAGAAATATCTGCACCTGACTCAGACAGTATGTTATATCGGTTGGATGTAACTGTCACTGTTGTATCTGTTCTGCTCTTGGGCTTTTTTCCTGGCTTTTGGACTAGGGACCATGCGCCCTCTGGTCTGCGGGTGGACTTATCTTTTTTTTTCCCTCTCTTATCACCAGGGGCTTTACTATCTGCAGAGGCTGGAGCAGGGCAATGGGCCATAGCAGGGGAAGGGGCTACAGGGGAAGATGGGCTATCAGCTTGCCCCGGTGCTGGCCGTGGGATGGTGGCCACAGGCTGTGGGGTTACATCTGTCTGATCTCTTATCTCAGTTGTCTCAGACCCTGGCCTTGTTACTATCTGCCCAGACATCAGAGCCTCCTCCTCTGTAACCTCACCTGATGCCTCCAGCTCCTCCGCAGCCTGGCTATAGAGGTTATGGAAGGCCTCCGAGCAGTCCTTATGGTAATGACCCATCTGGCCACACAAGTTACACCGGACATTTGTACACATGGCGCTGGTGTGACCAATCTCCCCGCACAGGTTACACTTCACTACAGTACACACTCCGGCCACATGACCGGCCTTCCCACACTTAAAGCACAAGCGGGGCTGACCGGCATAGAAACACACCCCCCTCTCACGGCCGATAAAGAAGGAGTTGGGCAAATGTAAAGTAACATTACTGTGCTGCCTGAGCTTCACCAGCACCCTCCAGCCTCCCGTCCAGATCCCATCATCATCAAGACACTTTGTCAGGTCAGACACCATATCACAATGTCTCCTCAGCCATATCACAATATCCTGCGGGGGGACGGACTCATTCCAGAACAAGATGTTAACGCTCACAGTGCCCGGCTTTGATACCGGGATAAGGATAAACTGGTCCCATCCCTCAGCGCCCCTAAACTTTGTTACACTTGCCCAGAACCTGTCCAAGCTGGCCATGAGCTTGAAGCTTATATCGTAGCCCTGCCTGTCTGGGAGGTTTATGACGGCCAATATATCTGCGGGTGTGAACCCCATCTGGTTACACAGGAGCTCCCGGATCACATGTCTCCTGTCTGGCAGATCTTCCTTTGCCCCCTTATTCTTAAATCTTACCACGTTCCTCCTCTTAAATGCCTGACCGGTGTAATGTAAGCCGGGGCTAAAAGATGGGGCACCGCGGCTCCAGGCATTCTGAGGAGGAGCGTGGCCAGATGCATTGCCAGTAATATCACTGTGGGGTCTGGATTGAGGGGGACCCGCTACCTGTGGTTGGTCACCTGCGGAAGGAAAAACATTATTAGTGCATGCAGACGATTCAGTCCCATTACTATCAGAAACCGCAGGCTGTTCATTGTCCCAAACAGATTGCAATGCATTGGGACTTGCTTGCTTGTTTCCTCGATTGGGGGACAGTTCAGAGGTGTCACTATGTCCCGGATGTGACCCCAGGGTTGCAATTTGGGGGGTCTCTCCAACTTCCATAGTGTCACTGGCTGCATCACATCCATTCTCAGGCTGGGGGAGGGCGCCTTGTGATACACAGAGTCCATTGCTGGAACCTTTCAGGGATTGCTCACTGCTGCCCCCTGGGGGTGGTTGGCTTACTTGGCTGGTATCACGAAAAGGGGCAGAATCTTGCAGCACTGGGGTCCTGTACAGCAGCTCCTGTGAGGATGTCTCCTGCTCTGATGGTGAGGGGGTGGCTGAGCTGGGTTCAGGTATCTGTCTGTGTTTTAGGAGCTTCTGAGACTCCTCAAACCGATCCAGGTTCTTGTATCTCTCTGCCATGGGCCCCATTTGTTTCTCAAGTATCTCAATGTCACTAACAATTTCAGCAAGCTGTGTGCGTAAAGTCTCTATCAGCACACCATAGGCGGTTGCGCTATTGGGGTTTGCTGCTTTTTGTTTATTTGCATGATCTATTTGTATTTTCAGTTGTGTCCTGGTTGCTCTTAAGCTGTTCATTTTATTGACTAAATCTGGAATCTTGTCTGCAAGCTGCAGTTCTGGTGCGCGCTCTGTCTCTTTAAGACTTGCCTTTCGCCTTGGCTTTTCTGCTGGGTCTTTGAATGTCTCTGCTGCCTCAGTCCTGGGAGACTTGTGGCCATTTGCCCCCAACTCAGCATTTGCATTGTCTGATAACTTGCCAGATTTATGACTAGTGGCAGATTTAGCAGATTTACCCCCAGTTATGGGGTCACCGGTGGCCGGCTGGGTCTTGGATCGCAGGGCCCGGGACTCTTGGCTCACACACACATTCTGCTGCATGTTTTCCTGCATTGTCAGTCTTTCCAAAGATGTCCTCCTCAGCTTGTGCTGCTTCCCACTGCCGGCCTGAGCTGGCTGCTGAGTGTCCATCACAACAGGTTGGATCAGGCCTGGATCAGCACAGTCACTTTGCTGGGGCTGCCGCCCTCCCTCCATTACATGCTGCACACAGACACTGCTACACGGCCCATCATTATTATCCACCACTTCCATTCCAGCTTCACTTACTTTACTGTAACTTTCTTCCATAAAGAATCTTACACCTTCATTGTAATCCACCGCGGTCAGCCGGTCAGCAGCATATTCAGTAGCCAGAGGGTCTCTAACATGGACTCCAGATTCAGACCCAGAAGCCTGGAGCTCACCTGGGGAGCGACCCCACCCAAGGCAGCCAGGCCCTGGGCTAGAGCCAGACATTCACAGCACCTGCAGAGCTCACTCACACACCTCCTCCCACCTTAACGATCTATTAGGGTATAAGGGAGGATACAGGAGGAGAAGAGCTTACACTCTATTAGGGTATAAGGGAGGATACAGGAAGAGAAGAGATTACACTCTATTAGGGTATAAGGGAGGATACAGGAGGAGAAGAGCTTACACTCTATTAGGGTATAAGGGAGGATACAGGGGGAGAAGAGCTTACACTCTATTAGGGTATAAGGGAGGATACAGGAAGAGAAGAGATTACACTCTATTAGGGTATAAGGGAGGATACAGGAGGAGAAGAGCTTACACTCTATTAGGGTATAAGGGAGGATACAGGGGGAGAAGAGCTTACACTCTATTAGGGTATAAGGGAGGATACAGGAGGAGAAGAGCTTACACTCTATTAGGGTATAAGGGAGGATACAGGAGGAGAAGAGCTTACACTCTATTAGGGTATAAGGGAGGATACAGGAGGAGAAGAGCTTACACTCTATTTGGGTATAAGGGAGGATACAGAAGGAGAAGAGCTTACACTCTATTAGGGTATAAGGGAGGATACAGGGGGAGAAGAGCTTACACTCTATTAGGGTATAAGGGAGGATACAGGGGGAGAAGAGCTTACACTCTATTAGGGTATAAGGGAGGATACAGAAGGAGAAGAGATTACACTCTATTAGGGTATAAAGGAGGATACAGGGGGAGAAGAGCTTACACTCTATTAGGGTATAAGGGAGGATACAGGAAGAGAAGAGATTACACTCTATTAGGGTATAAGGGAGGATACAGGAGGAGAAGAGCTTACACTCTATTAGGGTATAAGGGAGGATACAGGGGGAGAAGAGCTTACACTCTATTAGGGTATAAGGGAGGATACAGGAGGAGAAGAGCTTACACTCTATTAGGGTATAAGGGAGGATACAGGAGGAGAAGAGCTTACACTCTATTAGGGTATAAGGGAGGATACAGGAGGAGAAGAGCTTACACTCTATTTGGGTATAAGGGAGGATACAGAAGGAGAAGAGCTTACACTCTATTAGGGTATAAGGGAGGATACAGGGGGAGAAGAGCTTACACTCTATTAGGGTATAAGGGAGGATACAGGGGGAGAAGAGCTTACACTCTATTAGGGTATAAGGGAGGATACAGAAGGAGAAGAGCTTACACTCTATTTGGGTATAAGGGAGGATACAGAAGGAGAAGAGCTTACAATCTTTTAGCATCTGACCCCCCCATATTACACCCTCTCTGGGCTTATTACTCACCTGGCTGCCCCAGTAGATGGGTTGATCGCTGCACAGCAGGTTGATGGGGACGCCCAGTTTGGTGCGATCGGCCTTTACTTCCCCCGGGAGGAAGTTGTAGATGAACTTGCTGGAGCCATAATCCTGCGGAGGAATGGAGCAGAATTGTAAGAAGCTTTCGGAGGAATAAAATGTTTATTATCTCAATTATTAATGAATTATTTTTAAATCACTAATATTATTTATGTATATAGGTAACTTGGATGAATGTGAAATCTGTGGATTTGTACCTGCTGTTTATTATGATTCTGATCTGGAGCTGGCTGATTCACAGGAAATAATAAACATATAATATAAGATATATATATATATATATATATATATATACAGACTCAAGTAATGTTATGTCTGGGTTTTTCTCTTAGGAATTATTTGATAATGGTCTTTTGACTACTTAACTGAAACCATATGCTAAGGAAATGGTATTTCACGAATGGGGGAAGGGATCAGAGAAACGATATTTAAGGCAGAATGTGGGGGAAGGTCGTTCTCTTCTTCGCTCTGCTTGCTCTCACAGCCGACATGAAGCTGGAAGTTCAGCCAACCCCAGTCGGGGTTGGGCGGGAAAGACAAAAGGCCCTGGTTGAATTAGCCTGAGAGAGAGAATTGTTGCATTTTGTATGGACACTGCTTACTTTTCTGGACATTGCAACTTACATCATATTTATACCATTTATATTATTATTTTTCTATAATGTAACCGGCTTTATTTTAATTAAATTCACTTATCGATTTTTGGTTTCAGCCAATACTTGTTCCTTAAATTACCATGGCTGAGATCATTTCTGCCCAAAATATTATTTGTTAAAATTTAGAACAAGGAAAAGAACAATATTACAAGAATTACAATATTTGCTGAGAATTTCGGATGCCCCTTTATGTATCACCTTTCCGATGTGTCCCATAGCACGTGTGTGTCCAATCAGCACCGTGTATATTAATGCATGATATACGGTCTCCAGCGGGGGATCGGGCACATTCCCATCCTTCCAGCAGAGATGCTGCGGCCCATGAATCTGGCGCAGGGCCCCTGGGAAAGGTGAGTGTTAGTGGGTGACCCCTGGGGGGAGAGGTAGTAAATTGTCTAGTCCTGGGCCGGGCCCATAATGTGTTTGCTCCACTTTAGAGTGCTGGTGGTTAGTATCTTATCTAAGTAATACAAATATAAGTACACAATAGCGGGTGCCCCTATGAACCCCCTCTAATGGGCCGACAGAGTCTAACTATTGCACTCACAAGATAACTATAGTTAAATCAATTTAGTTTTTTTGTAGCAATTCATTACACTATTTTAAAAACATTTAAAATCCATCTAACATGCCATAAGCGTTTTTCGCCACATGGGGGTGCTGTCCCTCAAATTCACTCACTATTGAAATATCCCAACTGTCAACTATCAGGCTGATTCATTACTAGTGGCAGGTAGTGACAGATGAGGTGCAGCAATGATGAATACATTGTGAGGAGTCGCTATATGAGCAGTACAGCGCAGTATGGCAGCGAATGGTAGCGACTGCTCAGTGCGACCGACTCACACCATATTCATCAAAAAAACAGGCTTACACACCACCGGCGCTCAAAAATGCTTCTCTGAAGACCAGAGCGACCAGACCAGAGCGAAAACTGTGTGATTAAAGGCTGTTTTTTAACATGTATCCATCAGTAACAAAGCGAAAACATATGGAATTATGTTGTTATAACATTGTAAACTGAACACTTTACGCTGTACGCTGAGCCTGGGATAATGATGAATCGGACGCTACATGGCGCTATCCCAGTCGCTCAACAGATTCGGCTTGATAAATGTGTAATTGCTGCCGTGTCCGGCGTTCACCTGACGCTACCTGTCATTTACAAGGCGCTACCTGACGCTATCCCTTCATGAATAAGTCCCTATGCTTACTAATAATAAATAAATCTAAATGTGCAAATAACATTATAATCAAGGTGCTGGTGCCATAAAGTGCATTTGTTCACTGTACATCATGTGCAATATAATCCAAGTACAAGGCAGAGTAAAGTGCAAGCAAAAACACAATAATGATACCAGATAATCTTACATATACCACAAGTGAGGACGGCAACCCTCCCGGCAAAGCCCACGCGTTCCGAGACCTCTCGGGTCTCTTTCTCACTCTGCCATGCTGGACAAGGTTATTCCTGGATAACCGGAGTTCCCCCGAAACAATGCAGCTCAGCTGGGACCAGGATTCTGACTATCCCGGGTTTTGTTCCTTGGTACCCGGGTATATTTTCCCCAGCCCAAACACATATGTACACACCTCCAAATGCCCATGTGCTCAGCCCCATATGTCCATGTGCACACTTCCAGGCACCCATGCGTGCACTCCCAGATGCTCATGCGCGCACTCCCAGAAGCACATGTGCGCACCCCTAGGGTATGCACTTCTGGAATGTGGTAGCTTGGGTGGCAGGGGCTTCTTTTCTCCAGGTGGAGCGGTGGTGGTTCTGGCTTGGGCGGTGGCTCCTCTAGCGGCGGCCGTCATGTGACCCATCGCTGGGCGGAGGGGCAACTGTTGGCACTGAGAGAAAGCAGGGAGAGGGAGGGAGGTTTGCTGGGGTTGATGGCTCCAATAGCGCCATTTAAGCAATAGGTTCCTGGAACAGGTCCTGGAAGACTATTGATGGCCCTCGTCGGCACGGTGTGGCGGGAGCTGCACATGAGGAAGGGGATTTCCTCATTCCCGGCGCCAACCTGAGAGGAAGTACAGCGCCGGAGGAACGCTTGGCAAAGTTAGCTGCTGTAAAGTGCACCTATCACCAGTATTTTCCCTGTCCTGTATGACAGATTGGCTCTGATTGGATGAGAGCCCGCACATATGCCAGGACGAGGTGAGTTATTTGGGGCAAAAGCCCTCAGATTGCCCACGTCACTCACCTTTCCGCCATTCCCACGGCACATGCATAAGTGCTCATCCAATCAGAGCCGTTTGCTGTGGCTATGAAGCTCCGGTGTGCTTCAGTGTGAAGTGCAAGCGGCCCCATCCCCAGCATCTTTGGGCTGTGGGGGCTCTCCGGCCCCAGCCATTCAGATAGGCCGGGATGGGAGCGCGCGCCGCTGGGGATGTGGCCACTCTTGCTCCACGTTGGAGCACATCAAAGCTGTATGACATAATCACGGTAAACGTCTCTGATTGGACGAGAGCCCGCACATGAGTAGAGAAGGGGATATGACTTTGGTGGGATACCACACTGTATTGTTGTAAATAGAACAACTCAGTATTAATAATGAGACGCATAAAATTGTAACTATTGTATATATAATGTCTTTCTTGAGTGTTGTATTACTGTTATAGATTTACATATAAGTATGGTATTTGTAGCTAGGTGTTGGAACAATTTGGTGTGGGTGCAGCCAGGAAGTACTCACCCTCCCTGCGCGCCAGTCACGCGCAGCGCCTGGCGGGAGCGAGGCCTTCTGCTCGCTCGGCTTGGACAGCGGATATGGTGCTCTTCCATGCTGGAGCGCGGGTGACATCACTTCCGCCCGGCCTGGTGTGACCCACTTCCAGCCGGGGTGCGTCCGCCGGACCGGCGGTATCAATCAGCGCAGCGGGGGAGCGGGGACAGGTGTGTATAAAAATGGCTTCCACAGCACCTTCTGCCATGCACTCTGCCTTGAAAAACAGACCTACGTCTCGGAACGCGTGGGCTCGTATAAGTGGGGGGGACGCACATTGCTGATCCGAACACATTTGATTGGGGTAAGTAGCATTTGTTTTGCACTGTTTTTTCTATTGTTTTGTGCTTCACTCTATTGCTATTGTGTATTGTGAGACAAAAACCGCTTTATATGAGTTTCTACTATTAATTGATGTATTGTTTGCATAGGCACTTGGCACTTTATTAAGGATATGGGTTATTTTTAAGAGTTTTATAAATTACACCTAACATTTATATTAGTCCGTATGGCAGCAAAGTATATCAGCGCCCCCTCCTGGCACAATTGGTTTTAGTTTGTCCTATATGTTTTTTAATAATATGTCTTGGATGTAATGTTTTTGATTCTAATGAATTAATAAATACATATATTTTTTATTACTAATCTTGGTGTGTGCAGTAATAAGATTCTGTCAAAAACTCGAGTGGGGGTTTTTGGGGCATCCCCAATTTCTAGTCATTGTACATTTTGGGTTATGGACAGAGCATTGCACCACGTGTGATGATAAAATTGTTTTGCTGGTAGTATTTATAAGCCCGCACATGTGCCACGATAAGGTGAGTTATTATGGGCGAAAGGCCCCAGATCACCCACATCACTCACCTTTCCACTGTTCCCACGGGGCATGCACGGGGCTCAGCCAATCAGAGCCGTTTGCCGTGGCTATGAAGCTCCGATGTGCTTCAATGTGAAGTGCAAGCGGCCCCATCCCCAGCATCTTCGGGCAGTGCGGGCTCTCCGGCCCCAGCCATTCAGATAGGCCGGGATGGGAGCGAGCGAGCGCGCCATTGGGGATGTGGCCACTCTTGTTCCCTATTGGAGCACATCATAGCCGTATGACATAGTATCAGGCTCGGCGCCTTTTGGGCGTCTTCCATTGATCTCTGCACGCAGCCGCAGAAGTGCTTTGGGTGTTTTGTTCTAGACCTGGCTATTCATCCATTGCACTGCTCAACAGCGCCACCTGGTGTTCGGCTCACTGCAACTGCACGAAGCCTAGAGCGTAAGCTCTTGGGCTTGCTTTTTACTTCCGGGTATACAGGAAGTGACCTCACCCAGACTCTGACACATCCCTCCCTAATTGACAGTCCTATTTAAATGGACAGCTGTCCTGTATTTATTACTGTGTTATCAGCTCAGTTCCTGGAAGCTGTGATTCCTGTTACCCGCAAAGCCTGACAGTTATACTGGATTGACCTGCACTGCTTCCCGATCAGTTTATGGATTAACCCTCACACGGATCACATGGTTAGAACTTCAGATTGTTTATTGGACTTTGCTTGTTCGCTGCCAGCCCTTGATCTCGGATTGTTTAATGGACTTTGCCTGTCTGCTGCCAACCCTGGAATTTGTATTTGGTTTGTCGCCAGCCTCTGAACACGGATTGTTTAATGCCAGCCTCTGAACACGGATGGCTTAATGGACTTTGCCTGTCTGCTACCAACCCTGGAATTTGTATTTGGTTTGTCACCAGCCTCTGAACACGGATTGTTTAATGGACTTTGCCTGTCTGCTGCCAACCCTGTGATCTGTATTTGGTTTGTCGCCAGCCTCTGAACACAGATTGCTTAATGGACTTTGCCTGTCTGGCGCCAGCCCTGGAATTTGTATTTGGTTTGTCGCCAGCCTCTGAACACGGATTGTTTAATGGACTTTGCCTGTCTGCTGCCAACCCTGGAATTTGTATTTGGTTTGTCGCCAGCTTCTGAACACGGATTGTTTAATGGACTTTGTCTGTCTGCTACCAACCCTGGAATTTGTATTTGGTTTGTCACCAGCCTCTGAACATGGATTGTTTAATGGACTTTGCCTGTCTGATGCCAACCCTGGAATTTGTATTTGGTCTGTCGCCAGCCTCTGAATATGGATTGTTTAATGGACTTTGCCTGTCTGGTGCCAACCCTGGAATTTGTATTTGGTTTGTTGCCAGCCTCTGAACACAGATTGTTTAATGGACTTTGCCTGTCTGCCGCCAACCCTGGAATCTGTATTTGGTTTGTCGCCAGCCTCTGAACACGGATGGTTTAATGGACTTTGCCTGTCTGTCGCCAGCCCTGGAATTTGTACTTGGTTTGTTGCCAGCCTCTGAACACGGATGGTTTACCGGACTTTGCCTGTCTGTCGCCAGCCCTGGAATCTGTACTTGGTTTGTTGCCAGCCTCTGAACACGGATGGTTTACCGGACTTTGCCTGTCTGTCGCCAGCCCTGGAATCTGTACTTGGTTTGTTGCCAGCCTCTGAACACAGATAGTTTAATGGACTTTGCCTGTCTGCCACCAACCCTGGAATCTGTACTTGGTTTGTCGCCAGCCTCTGAACACGGATTGTTTAATGGACTTTGCCTGTCTGCTGCCAGCCCTGGAATCTGTACTTGGTTTGTTGCCAGCCTCTGAACACGGATTGTTTAATGGACTTTGCCTGTCTGCCGCCAACCCTGGAATTTGTATTTGGTTTGTCGCCAGCCTCTGAACACGGATGGTTTAATGGACTTTGCCTGTCTGTCGCCAGTCCTGGAATCTGTACTTGGTTTGTTGCCAGCCTCTGAACACGGATTGTTTAATGGACTTTGCCTGTCTGCCGCCAACCCTGGAATTTGTATTTGGTTTGTCGCCAGCCTCTGAACACAGATGGTTTAATGGACTTTGCCTGTATGCTGCCAACCCTGGAATTTGTATTTGGTTTGTTGCCAGCTTCTGAACACAGATGGTTTAATGGACTTTGCCTGTCTGCCGCCAACCCTGGAATTTGTATTTGGTTTGTTGCCAGCCTCTGAACACGGATTGTTTAATGGACTTTGCCTATCTGCCGGCAGCCCTGGAATTTGTATCTGTTATCAGTATTTATTAAACCCCTGAACTCTGCTCTATCTTTTTGAACTTTATTTCCATGCTTCACCCCCCATCTGGAGCTCCGCCCAGCCCTCACTTCTTGTCAGAAGTCTACCTTTACCTTGGTTGTAGCTGGGAAGTCTGACACATAGTCACGAAAAACGTCTCTGATTGGACGAAAGCTCGCACTTGTGCCTTAGGACGAGGTGAGTTATTTTTCCCCCTCTGCCGTTCCCATGGTGCATGCATGAATGCTCGCCCAGTCAGTGCTTTATGCCGTCCATACTGAGGCACAGCAGAAAGCTATTGTTTAGGACAGCACGCTGCGCGGCGATGGCTGCATCCCTGTGGAGTGCGCACACAGCTGCAGGGATGCAGGAGATGAGGCCATGGCTCATGATCTGGGGGGGTTCACACAGTGGGGCATCCCAAATTCGGATGGCCCAGGGGTACCTAGTCTTTTAGACTCCAGGAGTGGTCGAGGCGGTGGCAGGTCCCCTTTAATAAATGAGACGAATATCTGATTGGGTACACTGCGGGTGAGGACACCTACCTCATTCGCGGGGACTTTGATGCTGTTTAGAATTTCCGCCATTGTTGGCACCACGGCGTCCTTCATCTTAGTGACATAACATCGATTTTCTCCCAAGGACCGGAAGCCGATGATTCCCTGCAACGGAAGGAGATCTGTTAGAGGGGCTCAGCGCATGGCCCAGGAGTAGTTGGGTTGGGTCAATGGCTGACAGTGGAGACACCTCCTCTACTGCAGGTTATGGGGGAACCCCGAGGCACCTCATAGGTGAGAATATGGGATATATACATGCAACAGCTGAGATGGATGGCACCTCAACAGACGTCACAGAGATCACATGGTACGGCGCCTTGATACAGGCCATTCAAGACCCTGCGGGGCCCTTTCACTAGCACCAGTGAACAGAGCCCTGCCAGAACCGGCTGCAATGCCACCAGCTCTGTGTGATATGTCCCCGGTCCCGGTAGCGTGAAAAAAAACTGAGAAGAACAGAATGAGTGGGTGCAGGATAAAGGTAACAGCAGCCCAAGATGAAGTTACCTAATCGCTTTAAAAGTGCACTAGACAAACTACATACATACAATGGATAGATACATATATGCAGGTCAGAAGGGCAAAATAGACAAACTACATACATACAATGGATAGATACATATATGCAGGTAGGAAGGGCAAACTAGACAAACTACATACTGTACATACAATGGATAGATACATATAAACAGGTCAGTAGGGGCAAATTAGACAAACTTCATACATACAATGAATAGATACATATACAGGCCAGAAGGACAAACTAGACAAACTACATACATACAATGGATAGATACATATATACAGGTCAGTAGGGGCAAACTAGACAAACTACATACATACAATGGATAGATACATATATACAGGTCAGTAGGGGCAAACTAGACAAACTACATACATACAATGGATAGATACATATATACAGGTCAGTAGGGGCAAACTAGACAACCGACATACATACAATGGATAGATACATATATACAGGTCAGTAGGGGCAAACTAGACAAACTACATACATACAATGGATAAATACATATATACAGGTCAGAAGGGCAAACTAGACAAACTATATACATACAATGGATAGATACATATATACAGGTCAGAAGGGGCAAACTAGACAAACTACAAACATACAATGGATGGATACATGTATACAGGCCAGTAGGGGCAAACTAGACAAACTACAAACATACAATGGATAGATACATATATACAGGTCAGTAGGGGCAAACTAGACAAACTACATACATACAATGGATAGATACATATATACAGGTCAGTAGGGGCAAACTAGACAAACGACATACATACAATGGATAGATACATATATACAGGTCAGTAGGGGCAAACTATACAAACTACACACATACAATAAATAGATACATATATACAGGTCAGTAGGGGCAAACTAGACAAACTACATACATACAATGGATAGATACATATACAGGTCAGAAGGGCAAACTAAACAAACTACACACATGCAATGAATAGATACATATACAGGCCAGAAGGACAAACTAGACAAACGACATACATACAATGAATAGAGGCAAATACAGGTCAGAAGGGCAAACTAGACAAACTACATACATACAATTGATAGATACATATAAAGGTCAGAAGGGCAAACTAGACAAACTACATATATATATATATATATATATATATATATATATATAGGTCAGAAGTGCAAACTAGACAAACGACATACATACAATGAATAGAGGCAAATACAGGTCAGAAGGGCAAACTAGACAAACTACATACATACAATTGATAGATACATATAAAGGTCAGAAGGGCAAACTAGACAAACTACATACATATAATATATATATATATATATATATATATATATATATATATATATATATATATATAGGTCAGAAGTGCAAACTAGACAAACTACATACATACAATGGATAGATACATATACAGGTCAGAAGGGCAAACTAGACAAACTACATACATACAATGGATAGATACATATATACAGGTCAGAAGGGCAAGCTATGGGTCCTGAGGGAACAGCTGCAGAATTAAATGGGCCCCTGTGTGTTTGTGGAGAAGGACTCACCCGCTGGTAATCGTACAGGATGGTGGTGGACGTGTTGTTGATGTTGATGTAAAACGCCGCCATGTTCTTATCGTTCACCATCACCGTCTGCTGGACCTTCTCCCCGCCGTCCGCCATGAAAGCCAAATCCACCACCTGCAGATCAGAGCGGAACCATTATTCCTCCATAATCCGGAACCTTCACCAGGATTTATTGAAAAGCACAAACCCTTATAAAATGATTCCCCAGCATCTAATAATAATATATTTTAAGTTTTTAGTCACTTACTTATTATTCTTCCCCCCACTGGGCTGCAACTCTGTTCAGGACTCTAGGATACGGGCACCGCCATCTTGCCTCAGAAGCATCACACTTACTGAAGAGAGCGGGATAAAGTGCAGGGGGCGGGGGTTATAGCTGTGCTTTGCTCAGACAGAGCAGAGCTGGGGTCAGGGAAAGGTCAGCAATCCCAGAATGCAGAGCGGCACAGTCAGAAGGCACTTCCTGTTTGCAGGCTGCCTGATGCTCCATGAGCCGCCATCTTTGATGTTTAAAGGCTCATAACATGCAGTAGATGCAGGTAGGATGATTTTTAATGTGAGCAATCTGTATGTACAGGGTGTGGGAAACATATAAGATAGGCTCTTATTCAGGGTGAGGGTCCGGATTAATGTGAGCAATCTGTATATACAGGATGTGGGAAACATATAAGATAGGCTCTTATTCAGGGTGAGGGTCCGGATTAATGTGAGCAATCTGTATGTACAGTGGGGGAAACATATAAGATAGGCTCTTATTCAGGGTGAGGGTCCGGATTAATGTGGGCAATCTGTATGTACAGGGTGTGGGAAACATATAAGATAGGCTCTTATTCAGGGTGAGGGTCCGGATTAATGTGGGCAATCTGTATGTACAGGGTGTGGGAAACATATAAAATAGACTCTTATTCAGGGTGAGGGTCCGGATTAATGTGGGCAATCTGTATGTACAGGGTGTGGGAAACATATAAGATAGGCTCTTATTCAGGGTGAGGGTCCGGATTAATGTGGGCAATCTGTATGTACAGGGTGTGGTAAACATATAAAATAGACTCTTATTCAGGGTGAGGGTCCGGATTAATGTGGGCAATCTGTATGTACAGGGTGTGGGAAACATATAAGATAGGCTCTTATTCAGGGTGAGGGTCCGGATTAATGTGGGCAATCTGTATGTACAGGGTGTGGGAAACATATAAGATAGGCTCTTATTCAGGGTGAGGGTCCGGATTAATGTGGGCAATCTGTATGTACAGGGTGTGGGAAACATATAAGATAGGCTCTTATTCAGGGTGAGGGTCCGGATTAATGTGGGCAATCTGTATGTACAGGGTGTGGGAAACATATAAGATAGACTCTTATTCAGGGTGAGGGTCCGGATTAATGTGGGCAATCTGTATGTACAGGGTGTGGGAAACATATAAGATAGGCTCTTATTCAGGGTGAGGGTCCGGATTAATGTGGGCAATCTGTATGTACAGGGTGTGGGAAACATATAAGATAGGCTCTTATTCAGGGTGAGGGTCCGGATTAATGTGAGCAATCTGTATGTACAGGGTGTGGGAAACATATAAGATAGGCTCTTATTCAGGGTGAGGGTCCGGATTAATGTGAGCAATCTGTATGTACAGGGTGTGGGAAACATATAAGATAGGCTCTTATTCAGGGTGAGGGTCCGGATTAATGTGGGCAATCTGTATGTACAGGGTGTGGGAAACATATAAGATAGGCTCTTATTCAGGGTGAGGGTCCGGATTAATGTGGGCAATCTGTATGTACAGGGTGTGGGAAACATATAAGATAGGCTCTTATTCAGGGTAAAGGTCCAGATTAATGTGGGCAATCTGTATGTACAGGGGAGAAACATATAAGATAGGCTCTTATTCAGGGTGAGGGTCCGGATTAATGTGGGCAATCTGTATGTACAGGGTGTGGGAAACATATAAGATAGGCTCTTATTCAGGGTGAGGGTCCGGATTAATGTGAGCAATCTGTATGTACAGGGTGTGGGAAACATATAAGATAGGCTCTTATTCAGGGTGAGGGTCCGGATTAATGTGAGCAATCTGTATGTACAGGGTGTGGGAAACATATAAGATAGGCTCTTATTCAGGGTGAGGGTTTGCTTTAAAGCGGAACAAAACCCACCAAGCTTGTGAAATACTATTGACTAATAGCTGATAATTCTCTGCTTAGGGTGTAGAACAGGAACTGGATATTTTCGCTTATCAATAGCGCCTGTTTTGCTGTAAGGCTCTGCCTCCTCCATTCATTGCTACTGTTTAATACTAACGAACTGATTGAATCGATTGATTACCGATCGACACCTGATTAATACTAAAGAACTGATTGAATCGATTGATTACTAATCGATATCTGATTAAAATTAACAAACTGATTGAATCAATTGATTACCAATCGATATCTGATTAATATTAACTAACTGATTGAATTGATTGATTACCAATCGATATCTGATTAAAATTAATGAACTGATTGAATCAATTGATTACCCATCAATATCTAATTAATACTAACGAACTGATTGATTAATTTTACCGATCTGACTGAATCAATTGATTATCGATCGATATCTGATTAATATTAACAAACTGATTGAATTGATTGATTACCAATCGATATCTGATTAATATTAACGAATTGATTGAATCAATTGATTACCGATCGATATCTGATTAATATTAACAAACTGATTGAATTGATTGATTACCAATCGATATCTGATTAATATTAACAAACTGATTGAATTGATTGATTACCAATCGATATCTGATTAAAATTAATGAACTGATTGAATCAATTGATTACCGATCAATATCTGATTAATACTAACGAACTGATTGAATCAATTGATTGTCGATCGATATCTGATTATTACTAAGGAATTGATTGAATCGATTGATTACTGATATCTGATTTATATGGGATTAGAGTGAAGCAGGGAAACATCATCGCCATACACGACAGTGGCAATGAATGGAGGAGGCAGAGCTTTACAGCAAGTGATCAGTCATTGCATAGGTGCGCCTATGACATCATCGCAATACACGACAATGGCAATGAATAGAGGAGGCGGAGCTTTACAGCAGGTGATCAGTCATTGCATAGGTGCGCCTATGACATCATCGCAATACACGACAATGGCAATGAATAGAGGAGGCGGAGCTTTACAGCAGGTGATCAGTCATTGCATAGGTGCGGCTATGACATCATCGCCATAAACGACAGTGGCAGTAAATAGAGGAGGCTGAGCTTTAAAGCAGGTGATCAGTCATTACATAGGTGTGGCTATGACATCATCACTATACGCGACAATGGCAATGGATGGAGGAGGCGGAGCTTTACAGCAGGTGATCAGTCATTGCATAGGTGTGGCTATGACATCATCCGCACACACGACAATGGCAGTGAATGGAGGAGGCGGAGCTTTTCCACAGGAGATCAGTCATTGCATAGGTGTGGCTATGACATCATCACTATACACGACGATGGCAATGGATGGAGGAGGCGGAGCTTTGCAGCAGGTGATCAGTCATTACATAGGTGTGGCTATGACATCATCACTATACACGACAGCGGCAATGAATAGAGGAGGCGGAGCTTTGCAGCAGGTGATCAGTCATTACATAGGTGTGGCTAGGACATCATCACTATACACGACAGTGGCAATGGATGGAGGAGGCGGAGCTTTACAGCAGGTGATCAGTCATTGCATAGGTGTAGCTATGACATCATCGCCATACACGACAGTGGCAGTGAATGGAAGAGGCGGAGCTTTACAGCAGGTGATCAGTCATTGCATAGGTGTGGCTATGACATCATCGCCACACATGACAATGGCAGTGAATGGAGGAGGCGGAGCTTTACATCAAGTGATCAGTCATTGCATAGGTGTGGCTATGATATCATCACCACACACAACAATGGCAGTGAATGGAGAAGGCGGAGCTTTACAGCAGGTGATCAGTCATTGCATAGGGGCGGCTATGACATCATCGCCACACACAACAATGGCAGTGAATGGAAGAGGCGGAGCTTTACAGCAAGTGATCAGTCATTGCATAGGGGCGGCTATGACATCATCACCACACACAACAATGGCAATGGATGGAGGAGGTGGAGCTTTACAGCAGGTGATCAGTCTTTGCATAGGTGTGGCTATGACATCATCCCCACACACGACAATGGCAATGGATGGAGGAGGCGGAGCTTTACAGCAGGTGATCAGTCATTGCATAGGTGTGGCTATGACATCATCCCCACACACGACAATGGCAATGGATGGAGGAGGCGGAGCTTTACAGCAGGTGATCAGTCATTGCATAGGTGTGGCTATGACATCATCGCCACACACAACAATGGCAGTGAATGGAAGAGGCGGAGCTTTACAGCAAGTGATCAGTCATTGCATAGGGGCGGCTATGACATCATCGCAATACATGACAGCGGCAATGAATAGAGGAGGCGGAGCTTTACAGCAGGAGATCAGTCATTGCATAGTTGTGGCTATGACATCATCGCCATACACGACAGTGGCAATGAATAGAGGAGGCGGAGCTTTACAGCAAGTGACCAGTCATTGCATAAGTGCGGCTATGACATCATCACCACACACAACAATGGCAGTGAATGGAGGAGGCGGAGCTTTACAGCAGGTGATCAGTCATTGCATAGGTGTGGCTATGACATCATCCCCACACACGACAATGGCAATGGATGGAGGAGGCGGAGCTTTACAGCAGGTGATCAGTCATTGCATAGGTGTGGCTATGACATCATCGCAATACGTGACAGCGGCAATGAATGGAGGAGGCGGAGCTTTAAAGCAGGTGATCAGTCATTGCATAGGTGTGGCTATGACATCATCCCCACACACGACAATGGTAGTGAATGGAGGAGGCGGAGCTTTACAGCAAGTGACCAGTCATTGCATAGGTGCGGCTATGACATCATCACCACACACAACAATGGCAGTGAATGGAGGAGGCGGAGCTTTACAGCAGGTGATCAGTCATTGCATAGGTGTGGCTATGACATCATCGCAATACGTGACAGCGGCAATGAATGGAGGAGGCGGAGCTTTAAAGCAGGTGATCAGTCATTGCATAGGTGTGGCTATGACATCATCCCCACACACGACAATGGTAGTGAATGGAGGAGGCGGAGCTTTACAGCAAGTGACCAGTCATTGCATAGGTGCGGCTATGACATCATCGCCATACAGTACAGTGGCAGTGAATGGAAGAGGCGGAGCTTTACAGCAAATGACCAGTCATTGCATAGGCGTGGCTATGACATCATCACCACACACAACAATGGCAATGAATATAGGAGGCGGAGCTTTACAGCAAGTGATCAGTCATTGCATAGGCGTGGCTATGACATCATCGCCATACGCGACAGCGGCAATGAATGGAGGAGGCGGAGCTTTACAGCAGGAGATCAGTAATTACATAGGCGTGGCTATGACATCATCGCCATACATGACAGCGGCAATGAATAGAGGAGGCTGAGCTTTAAAGCAGGTGATCAGTCATTGCATTGGTGAGGCTATGACATCATCGCAATACATGACAGCGGCAATGAATAGAGGAGGCGGAGCTTTACAGCAGGTGATCAGTCATTGCATAGGTGTGGCTATGACATCATTGCCATACACGACAGTGGCAGTGAATGGAAGAGGCGGAGCTTTACAGCAGGTGATCAGTCATTGCATAGGTGGGCTATGACATCATCGCAATACATGACAGCGGCAATGAATAGAGGAGGCGGAGCTTTACAGCAGGTGATCAGTCATTGCATAGGTGTGGCTATGACATCATCGCCATACACGACAGTGGCAGTGAATGGAAGAGGCGCAGCTTTACAGCAGGTGATCAGTCATTGCATAGGTGTGGCTATGACATCATCGCCACACACGACAGTGGCAATGAATGGAAGAGGCGGAGCTTTACAGCAAGTGATCAGTCATTGCATAGTTGTGGGTATGACATCATCCCCATACACGACAATGACAATGGATGGAGGAGGCGGAGCATTACAGCAAGTGATCAGTCATTGCATAGGTGTGGCTATGACATAATCGCCATACACTACAGTGGCAGTGAATGGAGGAGGTGGAGCTTTACAGCAGGTGATCAGTCATTGCATAGGCGTGGCTATGACATCATCCCCACACACGACAATGGCAATGTATGGAGGAGGCGGAGCATTACAGCAAGTGATCAGTCATTGCATAGGTGTCGCTATGACATCATCGCCATACACGACAGTGGCAGTGAATGGAGGAGGCGGAGCTTTACAGCAGGAGATCAGTCATTGCATAGGCGTGGCTATGACATCATCCCCACACACGACAATGGCAATGGATGGAGGAGGCGGAGCTTTACAGCAAGTGATCAGTCATTGCATAGGTGCGGCTATGACATCATCGCAATACATGACAGCAGCAATGAATAGAGGAGGCGGAGCTTTACAGCAGGTGATCAGTCATTGCATAGGTGTGGCTATGACATCATCACCACACACGACAATGGCAGTGAATGGAAGAGGCGGAGCTTTACAGCAGGTGATCAGTCATTGCATAGGTGTGGCTATGACATCATCGCCATACACGACAATGGCAGTGAATGGAGGAGGTGGAGCTTTACAGCAGGTGATCAGTCATTGCATAGGTGTGGCTATGACATCATCGGCACACACGACAATGGCAGTGAATGGAGAAGGCGGAGCTTTGCAGCCGGTGATCAGTCATTGCATAGGTGTGGCTATGACATCATCGCCATACACGACAGTGGCAGTGAATGGAAGAGGCGGAGATTTACAGCAGGAGATCAGTCATTGCATAGGTGCGGCTATGACATCATCGCAATACATGACAGCGGCAATGAATAGAGGAGGCGGAGCTTTACAGCAGGTGATCAGTCATTGCATAGGTGCGGCTATCACATCATCGCCATACATGACAATGGCAGTGAATGGAAAAGGCGGAGCTTTACAGTAAGTGATCAGTAAGTGATCAGTCATTGCATAGGTGTGGCTATGACATCATCGCCATACACGACAATGGCAGTGAATGGAGGAGGCGGAGCTTTACAGCAGGTGATCAGTCATTGCATAGGTGTGGCTATGACATCATCGCCACACACGACAATGGCAGTGAATGGAGAAGGCGGAGCTTTACAGTAAGTGATCAGTCATTGCATAGGTGTGGCTATGACATCATCGCCATACACGACAGTGGCAGTGAATAGAGGAGGCGGAGCTTTACAGCAAGTGATCAGTCATTGCATAGGTGTGGCTATGACATCATCGCCATACACGACAGTGGCAGTGAATGGAGGAGGCGGAGCTTTACAGCAGGTGATCAGTCATTGCATAGGCGTGGCTATGACATCATCCCCACACACGACAATGGCAATGGATGGAGGAGGCGGAGCTTTACAGCAGGTGATCAGTCATTGCATAGGTGCGGCTATGACATTATCGCAATACATGACAGCGGCAATGAATAGAGGAGGCGGAGCCTTACCGCAGGTGATCAGTCATTGCATAGGTGCGGCTATCACATCATCGCCATACATGACAGTGGCAGTGAATGGAAGAGGCGGAGCTTTACAGCATGTGATCAGTCATTGCATAGGCGTGGCTATGACATCATCACCACACACAACAATGGCAGTGAATGGAGGAGGCGGAGCTTTACAGCAGGTGATCAGTCATTGCATAGGTGTGGCTATGACATCATCGCCACACACGACAATGGCAGTGAATGGAGGAGGCGGAGCTTTACAGCAGGTGATCAGTCATTGCATAGGTGTGGCTATGACATCATCGCCACACACGACAGTGGCAGTGAATGGAGGAGGCGGAGCTTTGCAGCAGGTGATCAGTCATTGCATAGGCGTGGCTATGACATCATCCCCACACACGACAATGGCAATGGATGGAGGAGGCGGAGCTTTACAGCAAGTGATCAGTCATTGCATAGGTGTGGCTATGACATCATCACCATACACGACAATGGCAATGGATGGAGGAGGCGGAGCTTTACAGCAGGTGATCAGTCATTGCATGGGTGCGGCTATGACATCATGGCCACACACGACAATGGCAATGGATGGAGGAGGCGGAGCTTTACAGCAGGTGATCAGTCATTGCATAGGTGTGGCTATGACATCAGTGTGCCGATTGGACGCATGCGCCATAGGACCGGGACGAGGTGAGTTGGTTTCTAGGCTAGTCAATATCCTGGGTTTTGGTCCACTTGAATTGATGGCCTGAATGATTTATATACTAAAATTATAAACGGAAAGCAAGTAAAACTGGTTTGATCTGGTTTTAGAACATATTACAAGATCAGCTCACATGTTGAGCATGACCAGAAGCATGTGTGGCATGTGACTCAAAAATATACACAGTCCTAAATGTTGCAATGTCGGGGCCTATATAGTAATTTCAAGCTGGGACGTAAGTAAGTTAATGCCTGTTGCGCTGGTTGCTGAGCTGTACTCACCGCCTCCGTGTGCTTCTGGGTCATGTAGACGCCGAGCAGCGTCGCCCCGACAACCACCACGGCCAGCAGCAGGAGCGAGGTGACGGCCCAGGCCCAGATCTTCGGGCCGAGGCTTCTCACAGGCGGGTACGGGGGCGGCTGAAAGAGTCAAACCACAGGAGGGGGTAAGGAAAGAAGGGTTAATATTAATCAGATATCGATCGATAATCAATCGATTCAATCAGTTTGTTAATATTAATCACATATCAATCAGTAATCAATCGATTCAACCAGTTTGTTAGTATTAATCAGCTATCGATCAGTAATCAATTGATTCAATCAGTTGGTATTAATCAGATATTGATCAGTAATCAATCGATTCAATCAGTTCATTAGTATTAATCAGATATAGATCGGTAATCAATCTATTCAATCCGTTCATTAGTATTAACCAGATATCGATCAGTAATCAATCGATTTAATCAGTTTGTTAATATTAATCACATATCAATCAGTAATCAATCGAAATACAATCAGTACGTTAGTAATAATCAGATATCGATTGGTAATCAATTGATTCAACCAGTTTGTTAATATTAATCAGATATCGATCGGTAATCAATTGATTCAATCAGTTGGTATTGATTGGTAATCAATCGATTCAACCAGTTTGTTAGTATTAATCAGCTATCGATCAGAAATCAATTGATTCAATCAGTTGCTATTATTCAGATATTGATCGGTAATCAATCAATTCAATCAGTTCATTAGTATTAATCAGATATCGATCGGTAATCAATCTATTCAATCAGTTCATTAGTATTAATCAGATATCGATCGGTAATCAATCGATTCAATCTGTTTGTTAATATTAATCACATATCAATCAGTAATCAATCGATACAATCAGTCCGTTAGTATTAATCAGATATTGATTGGTAATCAATCGATTCAACCAGTTTGTTAGTATTAATCAGCTATCGATCAGTAATCAATTTATTCAATCAGTTGGTATTAATCAGATATTTATCGGTAATCAATCGATTCAATCAGTTCGTTAGTATTAATCAGATATTGATCGTAATCAATCTATTCAATCAGTTCATTAGTATTAATCAGATATCGATCGGTAATCAATCGATTCAATCAGTTTGTTAATATTAATCACATATCAATCAGTAATCAATCGATACAATCAGTCCGTTAGTATTAATCAGATATTGATTGGTAATCAATCGATTCAACCAGTTTGTTAAAATTAATCAGATATCGATCGGTAATCAATTGATTCAATCAGTTGGTATTGATTGGTAATCAATCGATTCAACCAGTTTGTTAGTATTAATCAGCTATCAATCAGTAATCAATTGATTCAATCAGTTGGTATTAATCAGATATTGATCGGTAATCAATCGATTCAATCAGTTCGTTAGTATTAATCAGATATCGATCGGTAATCAATCGATTCAATCTGTTTGTTAATATTAATCACATATCAATCAGTAATCAATCGATACAATCAGTCCGTTAGTATTAATCAGATATCGATTGGTAATCAATCGATTCAACCAGTTTGTTAGTATTAATCACATATCAATCAGTAATCAATCGATACAATCAGTCCGTTAGTATTAATCAGATATAGATTGGTAATCAATCGATTCAACCAGTTTGTTAGTATTAATAAGCATTCGATCGGTAATCAATCGATTCAATCGGTTTGTTAGTATTAATCAGCTATCGATCAGTAATCAACTGATTCAATCAGTTGCTATTATTCAGATATTGATCGGTAATCAATCAATTCAATCAGTTCATTAGTATTAATCAGATATCGATCGGTAATTAATCGATTCAATCAGTTTGTTAATATTAATCAGATATCGATCGGTAATCAATTGATTCAATCAGTTTGTTAGTATTAATCAGATATTGATCGGTAATCAATCAATTCAATCAGTTCATTAGTATTAATCAGATATTGATCGGTAATCAATCGATTCAATCAGTTTGTTAATATTAATCAGATATCGATCGGTAATCAATCGATTCAATCAGTTCGTTAATATTAATCAGATATCGATTGGTAATCAAACGATTCAATCAGTTTGTTAATATTAATCAGATATCGTTCGGTAATCAATCGATTCAATCAGTTTGTTAATATTAATCAGATATTGATCGGTAATCAATCGATTCAATCAGTTTGCTAATATTAATCAGATATTGATCAGTAATCAATCGATTCAATCAGTTAGTTAATATTAATAAGATATTGATTGGTAAACAATCGATTCAATCAGTTTGTTAATATTGAACAGATATCGTAAATATAACAAAAGTGGGAGTCCCACAACTCCCCAAAGACGCCAAACCCCACCAAGTCCGTGGCACCACTGATTTATCAAAAAATATATCAAGCTTTATTAGTAAATATATTTACAATTCAATGGGTTTTACACTTACACAAAAGAGGAAGTGAGGGACATGACCGCGCTGCTCTCATTATAATGGCGCCTATTAAATGTATTCGGTGTCTATGGCCAGGGTCACAATGATGCTAATTAATGTGCAATAAAAATCGTCTAAATGAATCAGTGCTACTCCATCAGTGAATATGTGAATCCTACCTATAAAGTATATAAACCCTAAACCCCATCTAGACTACAAACAACATTCAAATGTGCGCTGTGCATAAGCTTTAAATGAGCCAATCATTAGAGTTCATTACGGAACCAACAAACATAAACGACGTACAGCAACATAATATACATACAGACCAACTTCCTCAGGTGGTCCTGAGGAAGCAACGCACGGACGTTGCGACACGCGTTGGCGAATATATCTACGAGGGGAGGCCCAGTTGGTCTGTATGTATATTAAGTTGCTGTATGCCTTTGCTGTTTACCCTGGTTGGTCCTTTGTCCTTATAAAATTTGCACAGTATTTGTGGCACAGGCACTTTATTAGTTTCGTTATCTATATATGGGACTTGTTTTGCACTATTTTGCACATTTATTGCAATTGTTGCACATTGTATATCGTTATATGAACTTTTTTGTATGATTAGTTGAGAATTTTTTATATTTTGTTCAAGGATCCTTTGATTCTTATTGTTCACCAACTGCGGTACTTGGCGTTTTATTTACATGGATTATTATGTATCATTGTGATGGATCTCTGGCGCCCCCCGGTGTCTATTGTATATTTGTGATGTAGTCTTAGATGTATTGTGTTGTTTTTTTTAGCTATAGGTATTTACAATAAATAATCTTTTATTATTATTTTGGAAGGTAGTGCTGTCTCTCTGGCATTTTTGGGGGGCATGTGGGGACCCCCGCAATACATTTTGTTGCTACATTGGTTATATTGCCAGAGGTATTGAGCACAGCGTGTGATTTTGGGCCGATCCTTTCATGGTGTTAGATTTTGGTGCTGCCCATTCTTGCTTTTGGTATATGTAATAATACGTGTGACACTACATGGCTCTGTTATATGTAATAATTCATGTGACGCTACATGGCGCTGTTATATGTAATAATACATGTGACACTACATGGCTCTGTTATATGTAATAATACATGTGACGCTACATGGCTCTGTTATATGTAATAATACATGTGACACTACATGGCTCTGTTATATGTAATAATACATGTGACGCTACATGGCTCTGTTATATGTAATAATACATGTGACGCTACATGGCGCTGTTATATGTAATAATATGTGTGACGCTACATGACGCTGTTATATGTAATAATACATGTGACGCTACATGACGCTGTTATATGTAATAATACATGTGACACTACATGGCGCTGTTATATGTAATAATACATGTGACACTACATGGCTCTGTTATATGTAATAATACATGTGACGCTACATGGCTCTGTTATATGTAATAATACATGTGACGCTACATGGCGCTGTTATATGTAATAATATGTGTGACGCTACATGACGCTGTTATATGTAATAATACATGTGACGCTACATGGCGCTGTTATATGTAATAATACGTGTGACGCTACATGACACTGTTATATGTAATAATACATGGGACGCTACATGGCGCTGTTATATGTAATAATACATGTGACGCTACATGGTGCTGTTATATGTAATAATACGTGTGACGCTACATGACGCTGTTATATGTAATAATACGTGTGACGCTACATGGCGCTGTTATATGTAATAATACATGTGACGCTACATGGCGCTGTTATATGTAATAATACATGTGACGCTACATGGCGCTGTTATATGTAATAATACATGTGACGCTACATGGCGCTGTTATATGTAATAATACATGTGACGCTACATGGTGCTACCTGGCGCTATCCCTTCATAAATAAACCCCTTAGTAAAAGTTACGTTTTATCTGTCATTGGAGCGGATCTTGCTGGAACTCAGGAATCTATAACATTCTCAGGCCGATCGATTCCCTCCCCCCGCCGGTATCCAGAATCGGGATTCCCCGCTGTGTGAGACCCCTCAGGTCGCCCTATACACTTACCTTCATTTCCAGCCCAACGGCGCATGCACGAACCGCGCCGCATCCCCGCCATCCCTCTAGCAGGGCGCGTGCCCGCACCAGGCATTTGTCAATGGCCGCGCCCTGTTAGAGGGAAGCGGGGGATCCACTCGCGTTAGACAAGCTCCATGACACAGGGGCTCGAATGGATCCGAGCGCGCTGATTGGACGAGCAGCCGCACATACGCCATAGCACTGGGAAGAGGTGAGTTTGTTCGGGTGCTCTGGGGGATTTCGGGGGCCCGGGGGTTTCACGCAGCAGGGCATCCCCGATCAGGGTGCCCAAGGGGCAAAGACCAAAGCCCACGATAGTCAAAATCCTGGGTTTTGTTCCACTTTAAGTGCAATGCAGTTATAGCGCCCCCTCTGGCCAGCACAGAGGCCCTGTGATAGGGGACCGGGCGGGTGGTCCTATATGAAGTATTAGGGGACCGGGCGGGTGGTCCTATATGAAGTATTAGGGGACCGGGCGGGTGGTCCTATATGAAGTATTAGGGGACCGGGCGGGTGGTCCTATATGAAGTATTAGGGGACCGGGCGGGCGGTCCTATATGAAGTATTAGGGGACCGGGCGGGTGGTCCTATATGAAGTATTAGGGGACCGGGCAGGTGGTCCTATATGAAGCATTAGGGGACCGGGCGGGTGATCCTATATGAAGTATTAGGGGACCGGGCGGGTGGTCCTATATGAAGTATTAGGGGACCGGGCGGGTGGTCCTATATGAAGTATTAGGGGACCGGGTGGGTGGTCCTATATAATGTATTAGGGGACCGTGTGGGTGGTCCTATATGAAGTATTAGGGGACCGGGCGGGTGGTCCTATATGAAGTATTAGGGGACCGGGCGGGTGGTCCTATATGAAGTATTAGGGGACCGGGCGGGTGGTCCTATATGAAGTATTAGGGGACCGGGCGGGCGGTCCTATATGAAGTATTAGGGGACCGGGCGGGTGGTCCTATATGAAGTATTAGGGGACCGGGCAGGTGGTCCTATATGAAGCATTAGGGGACCGGGCGGGTGATCCTATATGAAGTATTAGGGGACCGGGCGGGTGGTCCTATATGAAGTATTAGGGGACCGGGCGGGTGGTCCTATATGAAGTATTAGGGGACCGGGCGGGCGGTCCTATATGAAGTATTAGGGGACCGGGCGGGTGGTCCTATATGAAGTATTAGGGGACCGGGCAGGTGGTCCTATATGAAGCATTAGGGGACCGGGCGGGTGGTCCTATATGAAGTATTAGGGGACCGGGTGGGTGGTCCTATATAATGTATTAGGGGACCGTGTGGGTGGTCCTATATGAAGTATTAGGGGACCGGGCGGGTGGTCCTATATGAAGTATTAGGGGACCGGGCGGGTGGTCCTATATGAAGTATTAGGGGACCGGGCGGGTGGTCCTATATGAAGTATTAGGGGACCGGGCGGGTGGTCCTATATGAAGTATTAGGGGACCGGGCGGGCGGTCCTATATGAAGTATTAGGGGACCGGGCGGGTGGTCCTATATGAAGTATTAGGGGACCGGGCAGGTGGTCCTATATGAAGCATTAGGGGACCGGGCGGGTGATCCTATATGAAGTATTAGGGGACCGGGCGGGTGGTCCTATATGAAGTATTAGGGGACCGGGCGGGTGGTCCTATATGAAGTATTAGGGGACCGGGTGGGTGGTCCTATATAATGTATTAGGGGACCGTGTGGGTGGTCCTATATGAAGTATTAGGGGACCGGGCGGGTGGTCCTATATGAAGTATTAGGGGACCGGGCGGGTGGTCCTATATGAAGTATTAGGGGACCAGGCGGGTGATCCTATATGAAGTATTAGGGGACCGGGCGGGTGGTCCTATATGAAGTATTAGGGGACCGGGCGGGTGGTCCTATATGAAGTATTAGGGGACCAGGCGGGTGATCCTATATGAAGTATTAGGGGACCGGGCGGGTGGTCCTATATAAAGTATTAGGGGACCGGGCGGGTGATCCTATATGAAGTATTAGGGGACCGGGCGGGTGATCCTATATGAAGTATTAGGGGACCGTGTGGGCGGTCCTATATGAAGCATTAGGGGACCGGGTCGGGTGGTCCTATATGAAGTATTAGGGGATCGGGTGGGTGGTCCTATATGAAGTATTAGGGGACCAGGTGGGTGGTCCTATATGAAGTATTAGGGGACCGGGCGGGTGGTCCTATATGAAGTATTAGGGTACCGTGCGGGTGGTCCTATATGAAGTATTAGGGGACCAGGTGGGTGGTCCTATATGAAGTATTAGGGGACCGGGCGGGTGGTCCTATATGAAGTATTAGGGGACCGAGCGGGTGATCCTATATGAAGTATTAGGGGACCGAGCGGGTGGTCCTATATGAAGTATTAGGGGACCGTGCGGGTGGTCCTATATGAAGTATTAGGGGACCGAGCGGGGGTCCTATATGAAGTATTAGGGGACCGTGCGGGGGGTCCTATATGAAGTTTTAAGGGACCGGGCAGGTGATCCTATATGAAGTATTAGGGGACCGGGCGGGGGGTCCTATATGAAGTTTTAAGGGACCGGGCAGGTGATCCTATATGAAGTATTAGGGGACCGAGCGGGTGGTCCTATATGAAGTATTAGGGGACCGAGCGGGTGATCCTATATGAAGTATTAGGGGACCGAGCGGGTGGTCCTATATGAAGTATTAGGGGACCGTGCGGGTGGTCCTATATGAAGTATTAGGGGACCGAGCGGGGGGTCCTATATGAAGTATTAGGGGACCGGGCGGGGGGTCCTATATGAAGTTTTAAGGGACCGGGCAGGTGATCCTATATGAAGTATTAGGGGACCGGGCGGGGGGTCCTATATGAAGTTTTAAGGGACCGGGCAGGTGATCCTATATGAAGTATTAGGGGACCGGGCGGGTGGTCCTATATGAAGTATTAGGGGACCGAGCGGGTGATCCTATATGAAGTATTAGGGGACCGAGCGGGTGGTCCTATATGAAGTATTAGGGGACCGTGCGGGTGGTCCTATATGAAGTATTAGGGGACCGAGCGGGGGTCCTATATGAAGTATTAGGGGACCGGGCGGGGGGTCCTATATGAAGTTTTAAGGGACCGGGCAGGTGATCCTATATGAAGTATTAGGGGACCGGGCGGGGGGTCCTATATGAAGTTTTAAGGGACCGGGCAGGTGATCCTATATGAAGTATTAGGGGACCGAGCGGGTGGTCCTATATGAAGTATTAGGGGACCGAGCGGGTGATCCTATATGAAGTATTAGGGGACCGAGCGGGTGGTCCTATATGAAGTATTAGGGGACCGTGCGGGTGGTCCTATATGAAGTATTAGGGGACCGAGCGGGGGTCCTATATGAAGTATTAGGGGACCGGGCGGGGGGTCCTATATGAAGTTTTAAGGGACCGGGCAGGTGATCCTATATGAAGTATTAGGGGACCGGGCGGGGGGTCCTATATGAAGTTTTAAGGGACCGGGCAGGTGATCCTATATGAAGTATTAGGGGACCGAGCGGGTGGTCCTATATGAAGTATTAGGGGACCGAGCGGGTGGTCCTATATGAAGTATTAGGGGACCGGGTGGGTGGTCCTATATGAAGTATTAGGGGACCGGGTGGGTGGTCCTATATGAAGTATTAGGGGACCGAGCGGGGGTCCTATATGAAGTATTAGGGGACCGGGCGGGGGGTCCTATATGAAGTTTTAAGGGACCGGGCAGGTGGTCCTATATGAAGTATTAGGGGACCGTGCGGGTGGTCCTATATGAAGTATTAGGGGACCGAGCGGGGGTCCTATATGAAGTATTAGGGGACCGGGCGGGGGGTCCTATATGAAGTTTTAAGGGACCGGGCAGGTGATCCTATATGAAGTATTAGGGGACCGGGCGGGGGGTCCTATATGAAGTTTTAAGGGACCGGGCAGGTGATCCTATATGAAGTATTAGGGGACCGGGCGGGTGGTCCTATATGAAGTATTAGGGGACCGAGCGGGTGATCCTATATGAAGTATTAGGGGACCGAGCGGGTGGTCCTATATGAAGTATTAGGGGACCGTGCGGGTGGTCCTATATGAAGTATTAGGGGACCGAGCGGGGGTCCTATATGAAGTATTAGGGGACCGGGCGGGGGGTCCTATATGAAGTTTTAAGGGACCGGGCAGGTGATCCTATATGAAGTATTAGGGGACCGGGCGGGGGGTCCTATATGAAGTTTTAAGGGACCGGGCAGGTGATCCTATATGAAGTATTAGGGGACCGAGCGGGTGGTCCTATATGAAGTATTAGGGGACCGAGCGGGTGATCCTATATGAAGTATTAGGGGACCGAGCGGGTGGTCCTATATGAAGTATTAGGGGACCGTGCGGGTGGTCCTATATGAAGTATTAGGGGACCGAGCGGGGGTCCTATATGAAGTATTAGGGGACCGGGCGGGGGGTCCTATATGAAGTTTTAAGGGACCGGGCAGGTGATCCTATATGAAGTATTAGGGGACCGGGCGGGGGGTCCTATATGAAGTTTTAAGGGACCGGGCAGGTGATCCTATATGAAGTATTAGGGGACCGAGCGGGTGGTCCTATATGAAGTATTAGGGGACCGAGCGGGTGGTCCTATATGAAGTATTAGGGGACCGGGTGGGTGGTCCTATATGAAGTATTAGGGGACCGGGTGGGTGGTCCTATATGAAGTATTAGGGGACCGAGCGGGGGTCCTATATGAAGTATTAGGGGACCGGGCGGGGGGTCCTATATGAAGTTTTAAGGGACCGGGCAGGTGATCCTATATGAAGTATTAGGGGACCGGGTGGGTGGTCCTATATGAAGTATTAGGGGACCGGGCGGGTGGTCCTATATGAAGTTTTAAGGGACCGGGCAGGTGATCCTATATGAAGTATTAGGGGACCGAGCGGGTGGTCCTATATGAAGTATTAGGGGACCGAGCGGGTGGTCCTATATGAAGTATTAGGGGACCGAGCGGGTGGTCCTATATGAAGTATTAGGGGACCGGGCGGGTGGTCCTATATGAAGTATTAGGGGACCGGGCGGGTGGTCCTATATGAAGTATTAGGGGACCGAGCGGGGGTCCTATATGAAGTATTAGGGGACCGGGCGGGGGGTCCTATATGAAGTTTTAAGGGACCGGGCAGGTGATCCTATATGAAGTATTAGGGGACCGGGCGGGGGGTCCTATATGAAGTTTTAAGGGACCGGGCAGGTGATCCTATATGAAGTATTAGGGGACCGAGCGGGTGGTCCTATATGAAGTATTAGGGGACCGAGCGGGTGATCCTATATGAAGTATTAAGGGACCGAGCGGGTGGTCCTATATGAAGTATTAGGGGACCGTGCGGGTGGTCCTATATGAAGTATTAGGGGACCGAGCGGGGGTCCTATATGAAGTATTAGGGGACCGGGCGGGGGGTCCTATATGAAGTTTTAAGGGACCGGGCAGGTGATCCTATATGAAGTATTAGGGGACCGGGCGGGGGGTCCTATATGAAGTTTTAAGGGACCGGGCAGGTGATCCTATATGAAGTATTAGGGGACCGAGCGGGTGGTCCTATATGAAGTATTAGGGGACCGAGCGGGTGGTCCTATATGAAGTATTAGGGGACCGGGTGGGTGGTCCTATATGAAGTATTAGGGGACCGGGTGGGTGGTCCTATATGAAGTATTAGGGGACCGAGCGGGGGTCCTATATGAAGTATTAGGGGACCGGGCGGGGGGTCCTATATGAAGTTTTAAGGGACCGGGCAGGTGATCCTATATGAAGTATTAGGGGACCGGGTGGGTGGTCCTATATGAAGTATTAGGGGACCGGGCGGGTGGTCCTATATGAAGTTTTAAGGGACCGGGCAGGTGATCCTATATGAAGTATTAGGGGACCGAGCGGGTGGTCCTATATGAAGTATTAGGGGACCGAGCGGGTGGTCCTATATGAAGTATTAGGGGACCGAGCGGGTGGTCCTATATGAAGTATTAGGGGACCGGGCGGGTGGTCCTATATGAAGTTTTAAGGGACCGGGCAGGTGATCCTATATGAAGTATTAGGGGACCGAGCGGGTGGTCCTATATGAAGTATTAGGGGACCGGGTGGGTGGTCCTATATGAAGGATCAGGGGACACTCACCGATAGGTCCATGGTGCTCTTGGTGGCTTCAATCTCCTCTATTTCCATGAAGGTCTCTCTGGGGCAGATCTCTGGGGCAGATCTCACCCTCTCGGGGTATTTATGGGCGAGGTGCGGGGGGCGGGTCCCCATCACATGTCATATTAATATTCAAAGCGCTAAACATGGGCAATTATTCAAAAGGAAACTAATTATATAATACAAGAAGATCAAGTCATGTGCAAACAAGGAAGCTGGCAGCGCCTCCGATTCATCGCTGGGCCCAAGGCATCATGGGAGAGACGCGGGTTGGCGATCATGGGCCGGAGCCATATCGGAGGGGGGGGGCACCATATCGGAGGGGGGGCACCATATCGGAGGGGGGGGCACCATATCGGAGGGGGGGCACCATATCGGAGGGGGGGCACCATATCGGAGGGGGGGGGCACCAGTCAGTATGCCCACTATGCTTTACTCTTTCAGTGCCCGCCTACTTAGAGATGTTGCAACCCTCTGTTGCCAGGCCAGTTCTCACCATTTTGCGCTATATACATTTAACTGATATTTTTGAAGGAAATTTACAAAATAAATGATTTATTGTTTTGTTTGGGGGAGCGTTTGGACTGAAACCGATCCGGATCAGCTCGGGAGTCTATAAGATTCCAGGGCCGATCCATTCCCTCCCCCTGGGGCATCCAAAATCGGGATGTGTGATACCCCCCAGGTCGCCAGCTACACTTACCTCGCTTCCCGGTCCAACGACGCATGCGCGAGACGCGGCCGCATCCGCGCTATCCCTCTAGCAGCGCGCGTGCCCGCACCGGCCATTCCCCTGTTAGAGGGAAGCGCGTGATGCGGCCGCCAGCGTCGGTTTAGACGTCCATAGGTCAGTGGCTCCGAGCACGGTGATTGGACGAGCGGCCGCGCATGTGCCGTAGGACCGGGGTGAGGTGAGCTGATGTGGGAGATCTGAGGGATTTCACATCGATCGGGATGCCCCGTGGGGAGGGAATAGTCAGAATCCTGGGTTTTGGTCCACTTTAACTCTTTCAGTGCCTGTCTGCCTGGAGATGTTGCCACCCTCTGTTGCCGGGCCAGTTCTCGCTATTTTGCGCTATATACACTTAACTGTTATTTTTGAAGGAATTTCCCCCCAAAAAAAATATTTATTGTTTTTTGGGGGTTTTGGGGCCCACATATATACAACAAGGAGGCCCCCAACCCCAAGACACAATCTGCACCACTGCGTTTAAATGATAACAATAATCACTTTTATTAATTCATCTAAACACTACACAGATTAAAATACATTAAAAACTGATTGTGTGAACATCCCACTAGAGGGCGCTGGTGGTAATGCACAGTTATCTAGGGCAGATATCAAGCACATGATGTCAATTAATAAACAGCTCTAATGATACTATAAGTGACTAAGTGCAAGAAAAATGTAAGCAGCGTAAACCTTCATATGCATAAAAGGTAAGAAAAAATGACCATAATAGGGGACACAGCAGGTTAACAAGAGGGACAACCAACCATAAATCTTACATGTGCCAGCCGTCACCGCGCCCCTCCCACAGCCAGCTCTGTATTCAATTGTTTTTTTTTTGGGGGGGGGGGAGTTTGGACTTTAAAGAGGAACAAAACCCAGGATTTTCACTATCCTGGGTTTTGGTCCTGCCCCCCGGGGTGCCCCGATCAGGGATGCCCCACTATGGGAAACCCCCCAGATCTCCCGCATCAACTCACGTCACCCCGGTTCTATGGCGCATGTGCAATCGCTCGACCAATCAGCAAACTTGGAGCCACTGAGCTATGGACGTCTAAACCGAGGTCTTGGCAAACCGGCTCAGAGCGCATCACACGCTTCCCTCTAGCGGGGAGCGCGCTCCTGCCGGCCATTCACAAATGCCTGGTACGGACAGGCGCCATGCTAGAGGGATAGCAGGGATGCGGCTGCAGGTCGCACATATGTCGTTGCACCGGAAAGCAAGGTAAGTGTATGGGGCGACCTGGAGGGTTTGACGCAGCGGGGTATCCCGATTTTGGATGCCCCGCGGGGAGGGAATGGATCAGCATGGGAATCTTATAGATCGGTTTCAGTCCACTTTAAAAAGGAACAACACACCTAATTTTGCCGTTTTGGAGTGCTGTTCCTCTATGCGCGTGGCATCCCAAATCGGAATGCCCCCGCTGTGTGTATCTCCCCCAAGGTCGCCCCATACACCCACCATCCTGTCGCTCCCACGGCGCAGACTCAGAGAATGAACTGCTCAGCCAATCAGCAGACTCGCTTTCACGGGAGAAATGGGAAATATACTTAAAGTGGACCAACACCCAGGATTTTCACTATCCAGGGTTTTGGTCCACTTTGGTGGGGCACCCCGATCGGGGGTGAAACCCCCCAGAACGCCCGGAAACACTCACCTCACCACGCTCCTACGCGGGCGCTCGTCCAATCAGAGCGCTCAGAGCCGCTGTGGTATGTACGGGCAAGCGGCGTCCAACCACAGCGGCTCCGAGTGCGCTGGAGGCCGCGTCTCGCGCTTCCTTCTAACAGGGAGCGCACCTGCGCAGGACATTCACAAACGGCGCCCTGCTAAAGAGAAGCGCGAGACGCGGCCGCGGCCCACGCATGTGCCATTGGAACAGGGAGAAAGTAAGGTTTCTGGGCGTCCTGCGGGGTTTCACACAGAGGGGCATCCTGATTTCGGATGCCCCGCAGGGAGGGATCTGATCAGCCCGGGAATCTTATAGATCCGATCCCCTCTGGGTGTTGGTCCACTTTAAGAGTCTGTCTGGGCTGCGGTTCGATCAAATCAATTGTCTCTCAGCCCACACGCGGTTCCTGGTCTCCTCCTTAGATGTTACAATGGAGCGTGTGTCACTCTTGGTGGTCTCTGTCCCCATTCTGAAGCTCCCTCTAACCAGGGGTCAGTTTCTGGCCCCTCCTTTGGGGCAGAATGGTTGGAGTCACCCACTATCTGATTGGTGCATCTGGGATTCTCCATCTTTGGGAACCTGAAAGTTGGTCCATATGACATCCCCCATCTGTCCTGGGATTCCAAAGGGAGGAGGGATGAGGAGGACATTCCATGGAAGGGGGGGCACAAGCAGGAGAGGAACTTTGGGATCTATTGATGTGATGTGTTCATTTTGCTCTCCGCGTTGGGGGTTTTATTACCCCCAAACCACTCTGTATTTATGTATGTATGTATTTATTATGTATTTCCTTATTATGGATTTAGGTATGTATTTATTGCTAGGTGGGAGGGGGGAGGAGGTGAGTAGGAGACACATTTGAGGGGTTATCACCATTGACCCGGCATGTATATCTGTGAGGGTGAGATAAAGGCGAAACCCAAGTGGGAGGGGGACAAGAAAAGGGTGGTTTACACCAAGCAGACAAGGAATCTCTATGGAATCCCGCTGCACTTGCACTCAGGTGAGGGCTGAGTTGTTGGAGGAGTGCCATCCTCCAGGGGGGCCCACTGACAGGGCTGACCTTTGGGGTGTGCGATGGCGCTTGACCAGCGGCGAACTGGGAGGAGTTCGCCACAGTTGGTGCCCACATCTCCTCCAATGCCGGGGTTCCATACAATGGGGCATCTCGACTTAGATTCCAGGGAAGGAAGTGCTGGGTTTTGTTCTGCTGATTTCCTGTCCCTGGAGCATCCCAATCTGTGATACCCTACTGTGTGATACCCCCTGGGATCCCTCTCCTACCCACTATGCAAGCAATTCCACCCCTGAGTTTTGGTCCGCTTTACATGGGCATCTCAATTTGGGATGCCCCTGTTTGTGAAAGAACCCCACTGGTTTGGTCGGTAACTCAAACTGGTGATCCCACAGTGCATTCACCTGTTCCAGGTAAGTAATGAACAAAAGGGGGGGAGGGGGGTCACACACAAGGGCATCCAAAATCAGGAGGATCTAGATTTGTTTAGACCCCGAGGTCAGGTTTAAAGGGGTTTGGTGAGCTTCAAAGCAGAAAAAAAACTAGAGTTTTGGTCCAGATATCATAATCCTTAAGGGGCATCCAGATTTGGGACGTCCCTTGGGACGCGACTCTTCACCACAAAGGGGCCCCCGAGACCACCCCGCCCAAGGGCCCGCATACACCTGGCGCCGGTGTCACAAGGAGTTAATTAGTTAATTAATAAGGAAACACAAGGAAACAGCTGCACCAACCAAAGTTAAATAAATATAAAGCGACAAGTGTGCAGCGATCCCGTGAAGCAACTATACACAAAAAACCACCACGTGGGCGGAGCCTCTGCTCCCCACAGCCACACAAATGGGACACGCGCACCACTGCGTAATCTTCCTCATTCCATTCTTTATTCATATTTCACATAGAGCTACAAACACAATAAAACCATTTAAAAACATATAATCTAAACAAAACACCATAAAAAAGTTTTTGCAATGAGGGATGCCCCTAACTGGCTGCAATGAGGGATGCCCCTAACTGGCTGCAATGAGGGATGCCCCTAACTGGCTGCAATGAGGGATGCCCCTAACTGGCTGCAATGAGGGATGCCTCTAACTGGCTGCAATGAGGGATGCCTCTAACTGGCTGCAATGAGGGATGCCCCTAACTGGCTGCTTTGACAGATGCCCCTAACTGGCTGCAATGAGGGATGCCTCTAACTGGCTGCAATGAGGGATGCCCCTAACTGGCTGCAATGAGGGATGCCCCTAACTGGCTGCAATGAGGGATGCCCCTAACTGGCTGCAATGAGGGATGCCCCTAACTGGCTGCAATGAGGGATGCCTCTAACTGGCTGCAATGAGGGATGCCTCTAACTGGCTGCAATGAGGGATGCCCCTAACTGGCTGCTTTGACAGATGCCCCTAACTGGCTGCAATGAGGGATGCCTCTAACTGGCTGCAATGAGGGATGCCTCTAACTGGCTGCAATGACGGATGCCTCTAACTGGCTGCAATGAGGGATGCCTCTAACTGGCTGCAATGAGGGATGCCCCTAACTGGCTGCAATGAGGGATGCCCCTAACTGGCTGCAATGAGGGATGCCCCTAACTGGCTGCAATGAGGGATGCCTCTAACTGGCTGCAATGAGGGATGCCCCTAACTGGCTGCAATGAGGGATGCCTCTAACTGGCTGCAATGAGGGATGCCTCTAACTGACTGCAATGAGGGATGCCTCTAACTGGCTGCAATGAGGGATGCCTCTAACTGGCTGCAATGAGGGATGCCCCTAACTGGCTGCTTTGACGGATGCCCCTAACTGGCTGCAATGAGGGATGCCTCTAACTGGCTGCAATGAGGGATGCCTCTAACTGGCTGCAATGACGGATGCCTCTAACTGGCTGCAATGAGGGATGCCTCTAACTGGCTGCAATGAGGGATGCCCCTAACTGGCTGCAATGAGGGATGCCCCTAACTGGCTGCAATGAGGGATGCCTCTAACTGGCTGCAATGAGGGATGCCTCTAACTGGCTGCAATGAGGGATGCCTCTAACTGGCTGCAATAAGGAATTCCACTAACTGGCTGCAATGAGGGATGTCCCTAACTGGCTGCAATGAGGGATGCCATTAACTGGCTGCAATGAGGGATGCCTCTAACTGGCTGCAATGAGGGATGCCTCTAACTGGCTGCAATGAGGGATGCCTCTAACTGGCTGCAATAAGGGATGCCTCTAACTGGCTGCAAAGAGGGATGCCTCTAACTGGCTGCAATGAGGGATGCCCCTAACTGGCTGCAATGAGGGATGCCACTAACTGGCTGCAATGAGGGATGCCACTAACTGGCTGCAATGAGGGATGCCTCTAACTGGCTGCAATGAGGGATGCCGCTAACTGGCTGCAATGAGGGATGCCTCTAACTGGCTGCAATGAGGGATGCCTCTAACTGGCTGCTTTGACGGATGCCTCTAACTGGCTGCTTTGACGGATGCCCCTAACTGGCTGCAATGAGGGATGCCTCTAACTGTCTGCAATGAGGGATGCCTCTAACTTGCTGCAATGAGGGATGCCCCTAACTGGCTGCAATGAGGGATGCCCCTAACTGGCTGCAATGAGGGATGCCTCTAACTGGTTGCAATGAGGGATGCCCCTAACTGGCTGCAATGAGGGATGCCCCTAACTGGCTGCAATGAGGGGTGCCTCTAACTGGCTGCAATGAGGGATGCCTCTAACTGGCTGCAATGAGGGATGCCACTAACTGGCTGCAATGAGGGATGCCTCTAACTGGCTGCAATGAGGGATGCCTCTAACTGGCTGCAATGAGGGATGCCCCTAACTGGCTGCAATGAGGGATGCCGCTAACTAGCTGCAATGAGGAATGGATGCCCCTAACTGGCTGCAATGAGGGATGCCCCTAACTGGCTGCAATGAGGGATGCCTCTAACTGGCTGCAATGAGGGATGCCTCTAACTGGCTGCAATGAGGGATGCCCCTAACTGGCTGCAATGAGGGATGCCCCTAACTGGCTGCAATGAAGGATGCCCCTAACTGGCTGCAATGAGGTATGTCCCTAACTGGCTGCAATGAGGGATGCCCTAACTGGCTGCAATAAGGGATGCATCTAACTGGCTGCAATGAGGGATGCCTCTAACTGGCTGCAATGAGGGATGCCCCTAATTGGCTGCTTTGACGGATGCCCCTAACTGGCTGCAATGAGGGATGCCTCTAACTGGCTGCAATGAGGGATGCCTTTAACTGGCTGCAATGAGGGATGCCTCTAACTGGCTGCAATGAGGGATGCCTCTAACTGGCTGCAATGAGGGATGCCCCTAACTGGCTGCAATGAGGGATGCCCCTAACTGGCTGCAATGAGGGATGCCTCTAACTGGCTGCAATGAGGGATGCCTCTAACTGGCTGCAATGAGGGATGCCTCTAACTGGCTGCAATGAGGAATGCCACTAACTGGCTGCAATGAGGGATGCCCCTAACTGGCTGCAATGAGGGATGCCCCTAACTGGCTGCAATGAGGGATGCCATTAACTGGCTGCAATGAGGGATGCCTCTAACTGGCTGCAATGAGGGATGCCCCTAACTGGCTGCAATGAGGGATGCCCCTAACTGGCTGCAATGAGGGATGCCCCTAACTGGCTGCAATGAGGGATGCCGCTAACTGGCTGCAATGAGGGATGCCTCTAACTGGCTGCAATGAGGGATGCCCCTAACTGGCTGCTATGAGGGATGCCCCTAACTGGCTGCAATGAGGGATGTCTCTAACTGGCTGCAATGAGGGATGCCTCTAACTGGCTGCAATGAGGGATGCCTCTAACTGGCTGCAATAAGGGATGCCTCTAACTGGCTGCAAAGAGGGATGCCTCTAACTGGCTGCAATGAGGGATGCCCCTAACTGGCTGCAATGAGGGATGCCACTAACTGGCTGCAATGAGGGATGCCCCTAACTGGCTGCAATGAGGGATGCCTCTAACTGGCTGCAATGAGGGATGCCGCTAACTGGCTGCAATGAGGGATGCCCCTAACTGGCTGCAATGAGGGATGCCTCTAACTGGCTGCAATGAGGGATGCCTCTAACTGGCTGCTTTGACGGATGCCCCTAACTGTCTGCAATGAGGGATGCCTCTAACTGTCTGCAATGAGGGATGCCTCTAATTGGCTGAAATGAGGGATGCCTCTAACTAGCTGCAATGAGGGATGCCTCTAACTGGCTGCAATGAGGGATGCCCCTAACTGGCTGCAATGAGGGATGCCCCTAACTGGCTGCAATGAGGGATGCCTCTAACTGGCTGCAATGAAGGATGCCCCTAACTGGCTGCAATGAGGGATGCCCCTAACTGGCTGCAATGAGGGATGCCCCTAACTGGTTGCGATGAGGGATGCCCCTAACTGGCTGCAATGAGGGATGCCCCTAACTGGCTGCAATGAGGGATGCCTCTAACTGGCTGCAATGAGGGATGCCTCTAACTGGCTGCAATGAGGGATGCCCCTAACTGGCTGCAATGAGGGATGCCTCTAACTGGCTGCAATGAGGGATGCCTCTAACTGGCTGCAATGAGGGATGCCTTTAACTGGCTGCAATGAGGGATGCCTCTAACTGGCTGCAATGAGGGATGCCCCTAACTGGCTGCTTTGAGGGATACCCCTAACTGGCTGCAATGAGGGATGCCTCTAACTGGCTGCAATGAGGGATGCCTCTAACTGGCCGCAATGAGGGATGCCTCTAACTGGCTGCAATGAGGGATGCCCCTAACTGGCTGCAATGAGGGATGCCCCTAACTGGCTGCAATGAGGGATGCCGCTAACTGGCTGCAATGAGGGATGCCGCTAACTGGCTGCAATGAGGGATGCCGCTAACTGGCTGCAATGAGGGATGACGCTAACTAGCTGCAATGAGGGATGCCTCTAACTGGCTGCAATGAGGGATGCCTCTAACTGGCTGCAATGAGGGGTGCCTCTAACTGGCTGCAATGAGGGATGCCTCTAACTGGCTGCAATGAGGGATGCCTCTAATTGGCTGCAATGAGGGATGCCCCTAACTGGCTGCAATGAGGGATGCCCCTACCTGGCTGCAATGAGGGATGCCCCTAACTGGCTGCTATGAGGGATGCCCCTAACTGGCTGCAATGAGGGATGCCTCTAACTGGCTGCAATGAGGGATGCCTCTAACTGGCTGCAATGAGGGATGCCCCTAACTGGCTGCTATGAGGGATGCCCCTAACTGGCTGCAATGAGGGATGCCTCTAACTGGCTGCAATGAGGGATGCCTCTAACTGGCTGCAATGAGGGATGCCTCTAACTGGCTGCAATGAGTGATGCCATTAACTGGCTGCAATGAGGGATGCCCCTAACTGGCTGCAATGAGGGATGCCCCTAACTGGCTGCAATGAGGGATGCCGCTAACTGGCTGCAATGAGGGATGGATGCCCCTAACTGGCTGCAATGAGGGATGCCCCTAACTGGCTGCAATGAGGGATGCCTCTAACTTGCTGCAATGAGGGATGCCTCTAACTGGCTGCAATGCGGGATGCCCCTAACTGGCTGCAATGAGGGATGCCCCTAACTGGCTGCAATGAGGGATGCCCCTAACTGGCTGCAATGAGGGATGCCCCTAACTGGCTGCAATGAGGGATGCCTCTAACTGGCTGCAATGAGGGATGCCTCTAACTGGCTGCAATGAGGGATGCCTCTAACTGGCTGCAATGAGGGATGCCTCTAATTGGCTGAAATGAGGGATGCCTCTAACTTGCTGCAATGAGGGATGCCCCTAACTGGCTGCAATGAGGGATGCCCCTAACTGGCTGCAATGAGGGATGCCCCTAACTGGCTGCAATGAGGGATGCCCCTAACTGGCTGCTATGAGGGATGCCTCTAACTGGCTGCTATGAGGGATGCTAGAAAACTAGAGTTTTGGTCCAGATATCATAATCCTTAAGGGGCATCCAGATTCTTAATTCCTCACAAAAATGATGCAAAGCAACACCTTGCCCTGAGGAAGTGGCGCTTGTTCGCTATCGTCCTGGAATGCGTGGGAGGCGGGCACTGTACATATCCTGGTAAATAATAATCTATAATATACTCATTCCATTTTTTGGTCATGGTTATTCCCTCTGGATAAAGTTTTTGCACAATGCATATGTATTTTTTATGGCAGGTTAGGTTAGCACATTGCACTTTGGGGGGTCCCCCTGTTTTTCTGAGGGAGCTGGTGATCTAGATATGTATAAGTGATCGTATCTTCCTGGTTTGCACAGTTAATAATTCTTGAGAGTTAGCACATTGCACTTTATATAAGGTTTAAGTAAGTGGGATCATTTTTGTGAGGGATTAAGAAGAGGGATAACTTAAAGGGACACGATAACAAATATTGTTCTTTGATTCTTTAATATCCGGGAATTAATAGAGAATTGCTCAGTGCAAAACAAACTTTTTTATGGTGTTTTATTTAGACTGTATGTTTTTAAATGGTTTTAATGGTGTTTGTAAGCTCTATGTGAAACATTAATAAAGAAATATTTATATAACATTTATAATAAGGAAGAAGAAGCAGTGGTGCGCTGGTCCCATTTGTGTGGCTGTGGGGAGCAGAGGCTCCGCCCACGTGGTGGTTTTTTGGAGTTAATTCATAAGGATACTAATTAATAAATCAAACATGTCTAATTATTCAAAAGGAAGCAAATTCCCCAAAGCCGAGGAACAAGGAAAATCCTTTATATGCAAAGAAGGCGACTGTCAGTGCTGCAGAATTAAAGCTCAGGGCTGATGGGAGCCATAGTGGGGGGTAACTACAGGTCAGTGAGCTCATAGTGAGGATTAAAGCGGAACAAAACAAAACCCCTCAACTGTCCTGATTTTCCCGGGACGGGTTTTCCCAGTTAAGGGCATCCCTCATTGCAGCCAGTTAGAGGCATCCCTCATTGCAGCCAGTTAGAGGCATCCCTCATTGAAGCCAGTTAGAGGCATCCCTCATTGAAGCCAGTTAGAGGCATCCCTCATTGCAGCCAATTAGAGGCATCCCTCATTGCAGCCAGTTAGAGGCATCCTTCATTGCAGCCAGTTAGAGGCATCCCTCATTGCAGCCAGTTAGAGGCATCCCTCATTGAAGCCAGTTAGAGGCATCCCTCATTGCAGCCAGTTAGAGGCATCCCTCATTGAAGCCAGTTAGAGGCATCCCTCATTGCAGCCAATTAGAGGCATCCCTCATTGCAGCCAGTTAGAGGCATCCTTCATTGCAGCCAGTTAGAGGCATCATTCATTGCAGCCAGTTAGAGGCATCCCTCATTGCAGCCAATTAGAGGCATCCCTCATTGCAGCCAGTTAGAGGCATCCTTCATTGCAGCCAGTTAGAGGCATCCCTCATTGCAGCCAGTTAGAGGCATCCCTCATTGCAACCAGTTAGAGGCATCCTTCATTGCAGCCAGTTAGAGGCATCCCTCATTGCAGCCAGTTAGAGGCATCCCTCATTGCAGCCAGTTAGAGGCATCCCTCATTGCAGCCAGTTAGAGGCATCCCTCATTGCAACCAGTTAGAGGCATCCGTCATTGCAGCCAGTTAGGAACATCCCTCATTGAAACCAGTTAGAGGCATCCCTCATTGCAGCCAGTTAGAGGCATCCCTCATTGCAACCAGTTAGAGGCATCCCTCATTGCAACCAGTTAGAGGCATCATTCATTGCAACCAGTTAGAGGCATCCCTCATTGCAACCAGTTAGGGGCATCCCTCATTGCAACCAGTTAGAGGCATCCCTCATTGCAGCCAGTTAGAGGCATCCCTCATTGCAACCAGTTAGGGGCATCCCTCATTGCAACCAGTTAGAGGCATCATTCATTGCAGCCAGTTAGGGGCATCCCTCATTGCAGCCAGTTAGAGGCATCCCTCATTGCAACCAGTTAGAGGCATCCCTCATTGCAACCAGTTAGAGGCATCCCTCATTGCAGCCAATTAGAGGCATCCCTCATTGCAGCCAATTAGAGGCATCCCTCATTGCAACCAGTTAGGGGCATCCCTCATTGCAGCCAGTTAGAGGTATCCCTTATTGCAACCAGTTAAGGGCATCCCTCATTGCAGCCAGTTAAGGGCATCCCTCATTGCAACCAGTTAGAGGCATCCCTCATTGCAGCCAGTTAGGGGCATCCCTCATTGCAACCAGTTAGAGGCATCCCTCATTGCAGCCAGTTAGAGGCATCCCTCATTGCAGCCAGTTAGGGGCATCCCTCATTGCAGCCAGTTAGAGGCATCCCTCATTGCAACCAGTTAGGGGCATCCCTCATTGCAACCAGTTAGAGGCATCATTCATTGCAGCCAGTTAGGGGCATCCCTCATTGCAGCCAGTTAGAGGCATCCCTCATTGCAACCAGTTAGAGGCATCCCTCATTGCAGCCAATTAGAGGCATCCCTCATTGCAGCCAATTAGAGGCATCCCTCATTGCAACCAGTTAGAGGCATCCCTCATTGCAGCCAGTTAGAGGTATCCCTCATTGCAACCAGTTAGAGGCATCCCTTATTGCAGCCAGTTAGAGGCATCCCTCATTGCAACCAGTTAGAGGCATCCCTCATTGCAACCAGTTAGAGGCATCCCTCATTGCAGCCAGTTAGAGGCATCCCTCATTGCAACCAGTTAGAGGCATCCCTCATTGCAACCAGTTAGAGGCATCCCTCATTGCAACCAGTTAGAGGCATCATTCATTGCAGCCAGTTAGAGGCATCATTCATTGCAGCCAGTTAGAGGCATCCCTCATTGCAACCAGTTAGGGGCATCCCTCATTGCAACCAGTTAGAGGCATCATTCATTGCAGCCAGATAGGGGCATCCCTCATTGCAGCCAGTTAGAGGCATCCCTCATTGCAACCAGTTAGAGGCATCCCTCATTGCAGCCAATTAGAGGCATCCCTCATTGCAGCCAATTAGAGGCATCCCTCATTGCAACCAGTTAGGGGTATCCCTTATTGCAACCAGTTAGGGGCATCCCTCATTGCAGCCAGTTAGAGGTATCCCTTATTGCAACCAGTTAGGGGCATCCCTCATTGCAGCCAGTTAGAGGCATCCCTTATAGCAGCCAGTTAAGGGCATCCCTCATTGCAGCCAGTTAAGGGCATCCCTCATTGCAACCAGTTAGAGGCATCCCTCATTGCAGCCAGTTAGGGGCATCCCTCATTGCAACCAGTTAGAGGCATCCTTCATTGCAGCCAGTTAGAGGCATCCCTCATTGCAGCCAGTTAGGGGCATCCCTCATTACAGCCAGTTAGAGCCATCCCTCATTGCAACCAGTTAGGGGCATCCCTCATTGCAACCAGTTAGAGGCATCATTCATTGCAGCCAGTTAGGGGCATCCCTCATTGCAGCCAGTTAGAGGCATCCCTCATTGCAACCAGTTAGAGGCATCCCTCATTGCAACCAGTTAGAGGCATCCCTCATTGCAGCCAATTAGAGGCATCCATCATTGCAGCCAATTAGAGGCATCCCTCATTGCAACCAGTTAGAGGCATCCCTCTTTGCAGCCAGTTAGAGGTATCCCTTATTGCAACCAGTTAGAGGCATCCCTTATTGCAGCCAGTTAGAGGCATCCCTCATTGCAGCCAGTTAGAGGCATCCCTTATTGCAACCAGTTAGAGGCATCCCTCATTGCAACCAGTTAGAGGCATCCCTCATTGCAACCAGTTAGAGGCATCCCTCATTGCAACCAGTTAGAGGCATCCCTCATTGCAACCAGTTAGAGGCATCCCTCATTGCAGCCAATTAGAGGCATCCCTCATTGCAGCCAATTAGAGGCATCCCTCATTGCAGCCAGTTAGAGGCATCCCTCATTGCAACCAGTTAGAGGCATCCCTCATTGCAACCAGTTAGAGGCATCCCTCATTGCAGCCAGTTAGAGGCATCCCTCATTGCAACCAGTTAGAGGCATCCCTCATTGCAACCAGTTAGAGGCATCCCTCATTGCAGCCAATTAGAGGCATCCCTCATTGCAGCCAATTAGAGGCATCCCTCATTGCAGCCAGTTAGAGGCATCCCTCATTGCAACCAGTTAGAGGCATCCCTCATTGCAACCAGTTAGAGGCATCCCTCATTGCAGCCAGTTAGAGGCATCCCTCATTGCAGCCAATTAGAGGCATCCCTCATTGCAACCAGTTAGAGGCATCCCTCATTGCAACCAGTTAGGGGCATCCCTCATTGCAGCCAGTTAGAGGCATCATTCATTGCAACCAGTTAGAGGCATCCCTCATTGCAGCCAGTTAGAGGCATCCCTCATTGCAGCCAGTTAGAGGCATCCCTCATTGCAACCAGTTAGAGGCATCCCTCATTGCAGCCAGTTAGAGGCATCCCTCATTGCAACCAGTTAGTGGCATCCCTCATTGCAGCCAGTTAGTGGCATCCCTCATTGCAGCCAGTTAGAGGCATCATTCATTGCAACCAGTTAGAGGCATCCCTCATTGCAGCCAGTTAGAGGCATCCCTCATTGCAGCCAGTTAGAGGCATCATTCATTGCAACCAGTTAGAGGCATCCCTCATTGCAGCCAGTTAGAGGCATCCCTCATTGCAACCAGTTAGTGGCATCCCTCATTGCAACCAGTTAGAGGCATCCCTCATTGCAACCAGTTAGAGGCATCCCTCATTGCAACCAGTTAGAGGCATCCCTCATTGCAACCAGTTAGAGGCATCCCTCATTGCAACCAGTTAGAGGCATCCCTCATTGCAGCCAGTTAGAGGCATCCCTCATTGCAGCCAGTTAGAGGCATCCCTCATTGCAACCAGTTAGAGGCATCCCTCATTGCAACCAGTTAGTGGCATCCCTCATTGCAACCAGTTAGGGGCATCCCTCATTGCAACCAGTTAGAGGCATCATTCATTGCAAACAGTTAGAGGCATCCCTCATTGCAACCAGTTAGAGGCATCCCTCATTGCAACCAGTTAGAGGCATCCCTCATTGCAACCAGTTAGAGGCATCCCTCATTGCAGCCAGTTAGAGGCATCCCTCATTGCAGCCAGTTAGTGGCATCCCTCATTGCAACCAGTTAGGGGCATCCCTCATTGCAACCAGTTAGAGGCATCATTCATTGCAACCAGTTAGAGGCATCCCTCATTGCAGCCAGTTAGAGGCATCCCTCATTGCAACCAGTTAGAGGCATCCCTCATTGCAACCAGTTAGAGGCATCCCTCATTGCAGCCAGTTAGAGGCATCCCTCATTGCAACCAGTTAGAGGCATCCCTCATTGCAGCCAGTTAGGGGCATCCCTCATTGCAACCAGTTAGAGGCATCCCTCATTGCAACCAGTTAGAGGCATCCCTCATTGCAACCAGTTAGAGGCATCCCTCATTGCAACCAGTTAGAGGCATCCCTCATTGCAACCAGTTAGAGGCATCCCTCATTGCAACCAGTTAGAGGCATCCCTCATTGCAGCCAGTTAGAGGCATCCCTCATTGCAGCCAGTTAGAGGCATCCCTCATTGCAACCAGTTAGAGGCATCCCTCATTGCAGCCAGTTAGAGGCATCCCTCATTGCAACCAGTTAGAGGCATCCCTCATTGCAACCAGTTAGTGGCATCCCTCATTGCAACCAGTTAGGGGCATCCCTCATTGCAACCAGTTAGAGGCATCATTCATTGCAACCAGTTAGAGGCATCCCTCATTGCAGCCAGTTAGAGGCATCCCTCATTGCAACCAGTTAGAGGCATCCCTCATTGCAACCAGTTAGAGGCATCCCTCATTGCAACCAGTTAGAGGCATCCCTCATTGCAACCAGTTAGAGGCATCCCTCATTGCAACCAGTTAGAGGCATCCCTCATTGCAGCCAGTTAGAGGCATCCCTCATTGCAATCAGTTAGAGGCATCCCTCATTGCAGCCAGTTAGAGGCATCCCTCATTGCAACCAGTTAGAGGCATCCCTCATTGCAACCAGTTAGAGGCATCCCTCATTGCAGCCAGTTAGAGGCATCATTCATTGCAACCAGTTAGGGGCATCCCTCATTGCAGCCAATTAGAGGCATCCCTCATTGCAACCAGTTAGAGGCATCCCTCATTGCAACCAGTTAGGGGCATCCCTCATTGCAGCCAGTTAGAGGCATCCCTCATTGCAACCAGTTAGAGGCATCCCTCATTGCAACCAGTTAGAGGCATCCCTCATTGCAACCAGTTAGAGGCATCATTCATTGCAACCAGTTAGAGGCATCATTCATTGCAGCCAGTTAGGGGCATCCCTCATTGCAGCCAATTAGAGGCATCCCTCATTGCAACCAGTTAGGGGCATCCCTCATTGCAACCAGTTAGAGGCATCCCTCATTGCAGCCAGTTAGAGGCATCCCTCATTGCAACCAGTTAGAGGCATCCCTCATTGCAACCAGTTAGGGGCATCCCTCATTGCAACCAGTTAGGGGCATCCCTCATTGCAACCAGTTAGAGGCATCATTCATTGCAACCAGTTAGAGGCATCCCTCATTGCAGCCAGTTAGGGGCATCCCTCATTGCAACCAGTTAGGGGCATCCCTCATTGCAGCCAGTTAGGGGCATCCCTCATTGCAACCAGTTAGAGGCATCATTCATTGCAGCCAGTTAGGGGCATCCCTTATTGCAACCAGTTAGAGGCATCCCTCATTGCAGCCAGTTAGAGGCATCCCTCATTGCAGCCAATTAGAGGCATCCCTCATTGCAACCAGTTAGGGGCATCCCTCATTGCAACCAGTTAGGGGCATCCCTCATTGCAACCAGTTAGAGGCATCATTCATTGCAACCAGTTAGAGGCATCATTCATTGCAACCAGTTAGAGGCATCCCTCATTGCAACCAGTTAGAGGCATCCCTCATTGCAGCCAGTTAGAGGCATCCCTCATTGCAACCAGTTAGAGGCATCATTCATTGCAACCAGTTAGAGGCCTCCCTCATTGCAACCAGTTAGAGGCATCATTCATTGCAACCAGTTAGAGGCCTCCCTCATTGCAACCAGTTAGAGGCATCCCTCATTGCAACCAGTTAGAGGCATCCCTCATTGCAGCCAGTTAGAGGCATCCCTCATTGCAACCAGTTAGAGGCATCATTCATTGCAACCAGTTAGAGGCCTCCCTCATTGCAACCAGTTAGGGGCATCCCTCATTGCAGCCAATTAGAGGCATCCCTCATTGCAACCAGTTAGGGGCATCCCTCATTGCAACCAGTTAGGGGCATCCCTCATTGCAACCAGTTAGAGGCATCATTCATTGCAACCAGTTAGAGGCATCATTCATTGCAGCCAGTTAGGGGCATCCCTCATTGCAACCAGTTAGGGGCATCCCTCATTGCAACCAGTTAGAGGCATCCCTCATTGCAGCCAGTTAGAGGCATCCCTCATTGCAACCAGTTAGAGGCATCCCTCATTGCAACCAGTTAGGGGCATCCCTCATTGCAACCAGTTAGGGGCATCCCTCATTGCAACCAGTTAGAGGCATCATTCATTGCAACCAGTTAGAGGCATCCCTCATTGCAGCCAGTTAGAGGCATCCCTCATTGCAACCAGTTAGAGGCATCATTCATTGCAACCAGTTAGAGGCATCCCTCATTGCAGCCAGTTAGAGGCATCCCTCATTGCAACCAGTTAGAGGCATCATTCATTGCAACCAGTTAGAGGCATCCCTCATTGCAGCCAGTTAGGGGCATCCCTCATTGCAACCAGTTAGAGGCATCATTCATTGCAGCCAGTTAGGGGCATCCCTCATTGCAACCAGTTAGGGGCATCCCTCATTGCAGCCAGTTAGAGGCATCATTCATTGCAGCCAGTTAGGGGCATCCCTCATTGCAACCAGTTAGGGGCATCCCTCATTGCAACCAGTTAGAGGCATCCCTCATTGCAGCCAGTTAGAGGCATCCCTCATTGCAGCCAGTTAGAGGCATCCCTCATTGCAACCAGTTAGAGGCATCCCTCATTGCAACCAGTTAGGGGCATCCCTCATTGCAACCAGTTAGGGGCATCCCTCATTGCAACCAGTTAGGGGCATCCCTCATTGCAACCAGTTAGAGGCATCCCTCATTGCAACCAGTTAGAGGCATCCCTCATTGCAGCCAGTTAGGGGCATCCCTCATTGCAACCAGTTAGAGGCATCCCTCATTGCAGCCAGTTAGAGGCATCCCTCATTGCAGCCAGTTAGGGGCATCCCTCATTGCAACCAGTTAGGGGCATCCCTCATTGCAACCAGTTAGAGGCATCCCTCATTGCAACCAGTTAGAGGCATCCCTCATTGCAACCAGTTAGAGGTATCCCTCATTGCAACCAGTTAGAGGCATCCCTCATTGCAACCAGTTAGGGGCATCCCTCATTGCAACCAGTTAGGGGCATCCCTCATTGCAACCAGTTAGAGGCATCCCTCATTGCAACCAGTTAGAGGCATCCCTCATTGCAACCAGTTAGGGGCATCCCTCATTGCAACCAGTTAGGGGCATCCCTCATTGCAACCAGTTAGAGGCATCCCTCATTGCAGCCAGTTAGAGGCATCCCTCATTGCAGTCAGTTAGAGGCATCCCTCATTGCAACCAGTTAGAGGCATCATTCATTGCAGCCAGTTAGAGGCATCCCTCATTGCAACCAGTTAGAGGCATCATTCATTGCAACCAGTTAGAGGCATCATTCATTGCAGCCAGTTAGAGGCATCCCTCATTGCAACCAGTTAGAGGCATCATTCATTGCAACCAGTTAGGGACATCCCTCATTGCAACCAGTTAGAGGCATCATTCATTGCAACCAGTTAGAGGCATCATTCATTGCAGCCAGTTAGAGGCATCCCTCATTGCAACCAGTTAGAGGCATCATTCATTGCAGCCAGTTAGGGACATCCCTCATTGCAACCAGTTAGAGGCATCATTCATTGCAACCAGTTAGAGGCATCATTCATTGCAGCCAGTTAGAGGCATCCCTCATTGCAACCAGTTAGAGGCATCATTCATTGCAGCCAGTTAGGGGCATCCCTCATTGCAGCCAGTTAGGGGCATCCCTCATTGCAGCCAGTTAGAGGCATCCCTCATTGCAGCCAGTTAGAGGCATCCCTCATTGCAACCACTTAGGGGCATCCCTCATTGCAGCCAGTTAGAGGCATCCCTCATTGCAGCCAGTTAGAGGCCTCATTCATTGCAGCCAGTTAGGGGCATCCCTCATTGCAGCCAGTTAGAGGCATCCCTCATTGCAGCCAGTTAGAGGCATCCCTCATTGCAACCAGTTAGAGGCATCCCTCATTGCAACCAGTTAGAGGCATCCCTCATTGCAACCAGTTAGAGGCATCCCTCATTGCAACCAGTTAGAGGCATCATTCATTGCAACCAGTTAGAGGCATCCCTCATTGCAACCAGTTAGAGGCATCATTCATTGCAGCCAGTTAGGGGCATCCCTCATTGCAGCCAGTTAGAGGCATCATTCATTGCAACCAGTTAGAGGCATCCCTCATTGCAACCAGTTAGAGGCATCATTCATTGCAACCAGTTAGAGGCATCCCTCATTGCAACCAGTTAGAGGCATCATTCATTGCAGCCAGTTAGAGGCATCCCTCATTGCAACCAGTTAGAGGCATCATTCATTGCAACCAGTTAGAGGCATCCCTCATTGCAACCAGTTAGAGGCATCATTCATTGCAACCAGTTAGAGGCATCCCTCATTGCAACCAGTTAGAGGCATCATTCATTGCAGCCAGTTAGGGGCATCCCTCATTGCAGCCAGTTAGAGGCATCCCTCATTGCAACCAGTTAGGGGCATCCCTCATTGCAGCCAGTTAGAGGCATCATTCATTGCAGCCAGTTAGGGGCATCCCTCATTGCAGCCAGTTAGAGGCATCCCTCATTGCAACCAGTTAGAGGCATCCCTCATTGCAACCAGTAAGAGGCATCCCTCATTGCAACCAGTAAGAGGCATCATTCATTGCAACCAGTTAGAGGCATCCCTTATTGCAGCCAGTTAGAGGCATCCCTCATTGCAGCCAGTTAGAGGCATCCTTCATTGCAACCAGTTAGAGGCATCCCTCATTGCAGCCAGTTAGAGGCATCCCTCATTGCAACCAGTTAGGGGCATCCCTCATTGCAACCAGTTAGAGGCATCCCTCATTGCAGCCAGTTAGAGGCATCCCTCATTGCAACCAGTTAGGGGCATCCCTCATTGCAACCAGTTAGAGGCATCATTCATTGCAGCCAGTTAGAGGCATCATTCATTGCAACCAGTTAGAGGCATCCCTCATTGCAACCAGTTAGAGGCATCCCTCATTGCAACCAGTTAGGGGCATCCCTCATTGCAACCAGTTAGAGGCATCCCTCATTGCAACCAGTTAGAGGCATCCCTCATTGCAACCAGTTAGGGGCATCCCTCATTGCAACCAGTTAGAGGCATCCCTCATTGCAGCCAGTTAGAGGCATCCCTCATTGCAGCCAGTTAGAGGCATCCCTCATTGCAACCAGTTAGAGGCATCATTCATTGCAACCAGTTAGAGGCATCCCTCATTGCAACCAGTTAGAGGCATCCCTCATTGCAACCAGTTAGAGGCATTCCTCATTGCAACCAGTTAGAGGCATCATTCATTGCAACCAGTTAGAGGCATCCCTCATTGCAGCCAGTTAGAGGCATCCCTCATTGCAACCAGTTAGAGGCATCTCTCATTGCAGCCAGTTAGAGGCATCCCTCATTGCAACCAGTTAGAGGCATCCCTCATTGCAACCAGTTAGAGGCATCCCTCATTGCAGCCAATTAGAGGCATCCCTCATTGCAGCCAGTTAGAGGCATCCCTCATTGCAGCCAATTAGAGGCATCCCTCATTGCAGCCAATTAGAGGCATCCCTCATTGCAGCCAGTTAGAGGCATCCCTCATTGCAACCAGTTAGAGGCATCCCTCATTGCAACCAGTTAGAGGCATCCCTCATTGCAGCCAGTTAGAGGCATCATTCATTGCAACCAGTTAGAGGCATCCCTCATTGCAGCCAGTTAGAGGCATCCCTCATTGCAACCAGTTAGAGGCATCCCTCATTGCAACCAGTTAGTGGCATCCCTCATTGCAACCAGTTAGGGGCATCCCTCATTGCAACCAGTTAGAGGCATCATTCATTGCAACCAGTTAGAGGCATCCCTCATTGCAGCCAGTTAGAGGCATCCCTCATTGCAACCAGTTAGAGGCATCCCTCATTGCAACCAGTTAGAGGCATCCCTCATTGCAGCCAGTTAGAGGCATCCCTCATTGCAGCCAGTTAGAGGCATCCCTCATTGCAGCCAGTTAGAGGCATCATTCATTGCAGCCAGTTAGAGGCATCCCTCATTGCAACCAGTTAGGGGCATCCCTCATTGCAGACAGTTAGAGGCATCATTCATTGCAGCCAGTTAGAGGCATCCCTCATTGCAACCAGTTAGGGGCATCCCTCATTGCAACCAGTTAGAGGCATCCCTCATTGCAGCCAGTTAGAGGCATCCCTCATTGCAACCAGTTAGGGGCATCCCTCATTGCAGCCAGTTAGAGGCATCATTCATTGCAACCAGTTAGAGGCATCCCTCATTGCAACCAGTAAGGGGCATCCCTCATTGCAACCAGTTAGACGCATCCCTCATTGCAACCAGTTATAGGCATCCCTCATTGCAACCAGTTAGGGGCATCCCTCATTGCAACCAGATAGAGGCATCCCTCATTGCAGCCAGTTAGAGGCATCCCTCATTGCAACCAGTTAGAGGCATCCCTCATTGCAGCCAGTTAGAGGCATCCCTCATTGCAGCCAGTTAGAGGCATCCCTCATTGCAGCCAGTTAGAGGCATCCCTCATTGCAGCCAGTTAGAGGCATCATTCATTGCAACCAGTTAGAGGCATCCCTCATTGCAGCCAGTTAGAGGCATCCCTCATTGCAACCAGTTAGAGGCATCCCTCATTGCAACCAGTTAGAGGCATCCCTCATTGCAACCAGTTAGAGGCATCCCTCATTGCAGCCAGTTAGAGGCATCCCTCATTGCAACCAGTTAGAGGCATCCCTCATTGCAGCCAGTTAGGGGCATCCCTCATTGCAGCCAGTTAGAGGCATCCTTCATTGCAGCCAGTTTAGAGGCATTCCTCATTGCAACCAGTTAGAGGCATCCCTCATTGCAACCAGTTAGGGGCATCCCTCATTGCAACCAGTTAGGGGCATCCCTCATTGCAACCAGTTAGAGGCATCATTCATTGCAGCCAGTTAGGGGCATCCCTCATTGCAACCAGTTAGAGGCATCCCTCATTGCAACCAGTTAGAGGCATCCCTCATTGCAGCCAGTTAGAGGCATCGCTCATTGCAGCCAGTTAGGGGCATCCCTCATTGCAACCAGTTAGAGGCATCCCTCATTGCAACCAGTTAGAGGCATCCCTCATTGCAGCCAATTAGAGGCATCCCTCATTGCAACCAGTTAGAGGCATCTCTCATTGCAGCCAGTTAGGGGCATCCCTCATTGCAACCAGTTAGAGGCATCCCTCATTGCATCCAGTTAGAGGCATCCCTCATTGCAACCAGTTAGAGGCATCCCTCATTGCAACCAGTTAGAGGCATCCCTCATTGCAACCAGTTAGAGGCATCCCTCATTGCAGCCAGTTAGAAGCATCCCTCATTGCAACCAGTTAGAGGCATCCCTCATTGCAGCCAGTTAGAAGCATCCCTCATTGCAGCCAGTTAGAAGCATCCCTCATTGCAGCCAGTTAGAGGCATCATTCATTGCAACCAGTTAGAGGCATCCCTCATTGCAACCAGTTAGAGGCATCATTCATTGCAGCCAGTTAGAGGCATCATTCATTGCAGCCAGTTAGAGGCATCCCTCATTGCAACCAGTTAGGGGCATCCCTTATTGCAGCCAGTTAGAAGCATCCCTCATTGCAGCCAGTTAGAGGCATCATTCATTGCAACCAGTTAGAGGCATCCCTCATTGCAACCAGTTAGAGGCATCATTCATTGCAGCCAGTTAGAGGCATCATTCATTGCAGCCAGTTAGAGGCATCCCTCATTGCAACCAGTTAGGGGCATCCCTCACTGCAGCCAGTTAGAGGCATCCCTCATTGCAGCCAGTTAGCGGCATCCCTCATTGCACCCAGTTAGGGGCATCCCTCATTGCAGCCAGTTGGGGGCATCCCTCAGTGCAGCCAGTTAGGGTCATCCCTCATTGCAGCCAGTTAGAGGCATCCCTCATTGCAGCCAGTTTAGGGCATCCCTCATTGCAGCCAGTTAAGGGCATCCCTCATTGCAACCAGTTAGGGGCATCCCTCATTGCAGCCAGTTAGAGGCATCCCTCATTGCAGCCAGTTAGGGTCATCCCTCATTGCAGCCAGTTAGAGGCATCCCTCATTGCAGCCAGTTAAGGGCATCCCTCATTGCAGCCAGTTAAGGGCATCCCTCATTGCAACCAGTTAGGGGCATCCCTCATTGCAGCCAGTTAGAGGCATCCCTCATTGCAGCCAGTTAGGGTCATCCCTCATTGCAGCCAGTTAGAGGCATCCCTCATTGCAGCCAGTTAGGGTCATCCCTCATTGCAGCCAGTTAAGGGCATCCCTCATTGCAACCAGTTAGGGGCATCCCTCATTGCAGCCAGTTAGAGGCATCCCTCATTGCAGCCAGTTAGGGGCATCCCTCATTGCACCCAGTTAGGGGCATCCCTCATTGCAGCCAGTTAAGGGCATCCGTCATTGCAACCAGTTAGGGGCATCCCTCATTGCAGCCAGTTAAGGGCATCCCTCATTGCAGCCAGTTAGAGGCATCCCTCATTGCAGCCAGTTAGATGAATCCCTCATTGCAACCAGTTAGGGGCATCCCTCATTGAAGCCAGTTAGGGGCCTCCCTCATTCCAACCAGTTAGAGGCATCCCTCATTGCAGCCAATTAGAGGAATCCCTCATTGCAACCAGTTAGGGGCATCCCTCATTGAAGCCAGTTAGGGGCATCCCTCATTGCATCCAGTTAGAGGCATCCCTCATTGCAGCCAGTTAGAGGAATCCCTCATTGCAACCAGTTAGAGGCATCCCTCATTGCAGCCAGTTAGAGGCATCCCTCATTGCAGCCAGTTAGAGGAATCCCTCATTGCAACCAGTTAGGGGCATCCCTCATTGAAGCCAGTTAGGGGCATCCCTCATTGCATCCAGTTAGAGGCATCCCTCATTGCAGCCAGTTAGAGGAATCCCTCATTGCAACCAGTTAGAGGCATCCCTCATTGCAGCCAGTTAGAGGCATCCCTCATTGCAGCCAGTTAGAGGCATCCCTCATTGCAGCCAGTTAGAGGCATCCCTCATTGCAACCAGTTAGAGGCATCCCTCATTGCAACCAGTTAGAGGCATCCCTCATTGCAACCAGTTAGAGGCATCCCTCATTGCAACCAGTTAGAGGCATCCCTCATTGCAGCCAGTCAGAGGCATCATTCATTGCAGCCAGTTAGAGTCATCCCTCATTGCAGCCAGTTAGAGGCATCCCTCATTGCAACCAGTTAGAGGCATCCCTCATTGCAACCAGTTAGAGGCATCCCTCATTGCAGCCAGTCAGAGGCATCCCTCATTGCAGCCAGTTAAGGGCATCCCTCATTGCAGCCATTTAGAGGCATCCCTCATTGCAGAGAGTTAGAGGCATTCCTCATTGCAGCCAGTTAGCGGCATCCCTCATTGCAGCCAGTTAGGGGCATCCCTCATTGCAACCAGTTAGAGGCATCATTCATTGCAGCCAGTTAGAGGCATCCCTCATTGCAGCCAGTTAGAGGCATCCCTCATTGCAGCCAGTTAAGGACATCCCTCATTGCAACCAGTTAGAGGCATCCCTCATTGCAGCCAGTCAGAGGCATCCCTCATTGCAGCCAGTTAAGGGCATCCCTCATTGCAGCCATTTAGAGGCATCCCTCATTGCAGAGAGTTAGAGGCATTCCTCATTGCAGCCAGTTAGCGGCATCCCTCATTGCAGCCAGTTAGGGGCATCCCTCATTGCAGCCAGTTTGCGGCATCCCTCATTGCAGCCAGTTAGAGGCATCCGTCATTGCAGCCAGTTAGCGGCATCCCTCATTGCAGCCAGTTAGGGGCATCCCTCATTGCAGCCAGTTAGAGGCATCCCTCATTGCAGCCAGTTAGCGGCATCCCTCATTGCAGCCAGTTAGGGTCATCCCTCATTGCAGAGAGTTAGAGGCATTCCTCATTGCAGCCAGTTAGCGGCATCCCTCATTGCAGCCAGTTAGAGGCATCCCTCATTGCAGCCAGTTAGCGGCATCCCTAATTGCACCCAGTTAGAGGCATCCCTAATTGCACCCAGTTAGGGACATCCCTCATTGCAGCCAGTTGGGGGCATCCCTCATTGCAGCCAGTTAGGGTCATCCCTCATTGCAGAGAGTTAGAGGCATTCCTCATTGCAGCCAGTTAGCGGCATCCCTCATTGCAGCCAGTTAGAGGCATCCCTCATTGCAGCCAGTTAGCGGCATCCCTCATTGCAGAGAGTTAGAGGCATTCCTCATTGCACCCAGTTAGAGGCATCCCTCATTGCAGCCAGTTAGAGGCATCCCTCATTGCAGCCAGTTAGCGGCATCCCTAATTGCACCCAGTTAGAGGCATCCCTAATTGCACCCAGTTAGGGACATCCCTCATTGCAGCCAGTTGGGGGCATCCCTCATTGCAGCCAGTTAGGGTCATCCCTCATTGCAGCCAGTTAGAGGCATCCCTCATTGCAGCCAGTTAAGGGCATCCCTCATTGCAACCAGTTAGAGGCATTCCTCATTGCAGCCAGTTAGAGGCATCCCTCATTGCAGCCAGTTAGAGGCATCCCTCATTGCAGCCAGTTAGAGGCATCCCTCATTGCAGCCAGTTAAGGGCATCCCTCATTGCAGAGAGTTAGAGGCATTCCTCATTGCAGAGAGTTAGAGGCATTCCTCATTGCAGCCAGTTAAGGGCATCCCTCATTGCAGAGAGTTAGAGGCATTCCTCATTGCAGAGAGTTAGAGGCATTCCTCATTGCAGCCAGTTAGCGGCATCCCTCATTGCAGCCAGTTAGGGTAATCCCTCATTGCAGCCAGTTAGAGGCATCCCTCATTGCAGCTAGTTAAGGGCATCCCTCAGTGCAACCAGTTAGAGGCATCCCTCATTGCAGCCAGTTAGAGGCATCCCTCATTGCAGCCAGTTAGAGGCATCCCTCATTGCAGCCAGTTAGAGGCATCCCTCATTGCAGCCAGTTAAGGGCATCCCTCATTGCAACCAGTTAGGGGCATCCCTCATTGCAACCAGTTAGAGGCATCCCTCATTGCAGCCAGTTAGAGGCATCCCTCATTGCAGCCAGTTAAGGGCATCCGTCATTGCAGCCAGTTAGAGGCATCCCTCATTGCAGCCAGTTAGAGGCATCCCTCATTGCAGCCAGTTAAGGGCATCCGTCATTGCAGCCAGTTAGAGGCATCCCTCATTGCAGCCAGTTAGAGGCATCCCTCATTGCAGCCAGTTAGAGGCATCCCTCATTGCAGCCAGTTAAGGGCATCCGTCATTGCAGCCAGTTAGAGGCATCCCTCATTGCAGCCAGTTAAGGGCATCCCTCATTGCAGCCAGTTAGGTTCGACACATACACACACACAAATACAATCACCAGTGTGGCCATTTCCCCTCCTGTGTGAGGCTCCTTCCTGAAGTCCCGCCCCCACCCACTGAACCACCAATGAAATAACAGAAGAGAAAAAAACCCGCCTCTGAGAGTCCCCGCTGCTGCACCTGAGCGCTTGCACTCGGGGCTGACGGCGGCGGGTGGCTGAGAGGCCGCGGCAATCCTCCTGGTGAAAGGGTGGGACATAGCGGCGATGACGTGTGACATGACGGTGCGGGAAAAGAGCCTGCGCCATGGGACGCGGGACCAAGTAATAAAAATGGCTGCAATGAGGGATGCCCCTAACAGGCTGCAATGAGGGATGCCCCTAACTGGCTGCAATGAGGGATGCCCCTAACTGGCTGCAATGAGGGATGTCTCTAACTGGCTGCAATGGGGGATGCCCTTAACTGGCTGCAATGAGGGATGCCTCTAACTGGCTGCAATGAGGGATGCCTCAAACTGGCTGCAATGAGGGATGCCCCCAACTGGCTGCAATGAGGGATGCCCGTAACTGGCTGCAATGAGGGATGCCTCTAACAGGCTGCAATGAGGGATGCCTCTAACTGGCTGCAATGAGGGATGCCTCTAACTGGCTGTAATGAGGGATGCCTCTAACTTGATGCAGTGAGGGATGCCCCTAACTGGCTGCAATGAGGGATGCCCTTAACTGGCTGCAAGGAGGGATGCCTCTAACTGGTTGAAATGAGGAATGCCCTTAACTGGCTGCAGTGAGGGATGCCTCAAACTGGCTGCAATGAGGGATGCCTCAAACTGGCTGCAATGAGGGATGCCCCCAACTGGCTGCAATGAGGGATGCCCGTAACTGGCTGCAATGAGGGATGCCTCTAACAGGCTGCAATGAAGGATGCCTCTAACTGGTTGCAATGAGGGATGCCCTTAACTGGCTGCAATGAGGGATGCCTCTAACTGGCTGCAGTGAGGAATGCCTCTAACTGGCTGCAATGAGGGATGCCTCTAACTGGTTGCAATGAGGGATGCCTCTAACTGGTTGCAATGAGGGATGCCTCTAACTGGTTGAAATGAGGGATGCCTCTAACTGGCTGTAATGAGGGATGCCTCTAACTGGCTGTAATGAGGGATGCCTCTAACTGGTTGCAATGAGGGATGTCTCTAACTGGTTGCAATGAGGGATGCCTCTAACTGGTTGCAATGAGGGATGCCTCTAACTGGTTGAAATGAGGCATGCCTCTAACTCTCTGTAATGAGGTATGCCTCTAACTGGCTGTAATGAGGGATGCCTCTAACTGGCTGCAATGAGGGATGCCTCTAACTGGCTGTAATGAGGGATGCCTCTAACTTGCTGCCGTGAGGGATGCCTCTAACTGGCTGCAATGAGGGATGACGCTAACTGGTTGAAATGAGGAATGCCCTTAACTGGCTGCAGTGAGGGATGCCTCTAACTGGATGCAATGAGGGATGCCTCTAACTGGCTGCAGTGAGGGATGCCTCTAACTTGCTGCAGTGAGGGATGCCTCTAACTGGCTGCAATGAGGGATGCCTCTAACTGGATGCAATGAGGGATGCCTCTAACTGGCTGTAATGAGGGATGCCCTTAACTGGCTGCAATGAGGGATGCCCTTAACTGGCTGCAATGAGGGATGCCTCTAACTGGCTGCAATGAAGGATGCCTCTAACTGGCTGCAATGAGGGATGCCTCTAACTGGCTGCAATGAGGGATGCCTCTGAATGGCTGCAGTGAGGGATGCCTCTAACTGGCTGCAATGAGGAATGCCTCAAACTGTCTGCAATGAGGAATGCCCTTAACTGGTTGCAATGAGGGATGCCTCTAACTGGCTGCAATGAGGGATGCCTCTAACTGTCTGCAATGAGGGATGCCCTTAACTGGCTGCAATGAGGGATGCCTCTTAATGGCTGCAGTGAGGGATGCCTCTAACTGGCTGCAATGAGGGATGCCTCTAACTGTCTGCAATGAGGGATGCCCTTAACTGGCTGCAATGAGGGATGCCTCTAAATGGCTGCAGTGAGGGATGCCTCTAACTGGCTGCAATGAGGAATGCCTCAAACTGTCTGCAATGAGGGATGCCTCTAACTGGCTGCAATGAGGGATGCCTCTAACTGGTTGCAATGAGGGATGCCTCTAACTGTCTGCAATGAGGGATGCCCTTAACTGGCTGCAATGAGGGATGCCCCTAACTGGCTGCAATGAGAGATGCCTCTAATTGGCTGCAATGAGGGATGCCTCTATCTGGCTGCAATGAGGGATGCCCCTAACTGGCTGCAATAAGGGATGCCCCTAACTGGCTGCAATGAGGGATGCCCCTAATTGGCTGCAATGAGGGATGCCTCTATCTGGCTGCAATGAGGAATGCCTCAAACTGTCTGCAATGAGGGATGCCCTTAACTGGTTTCAATGAGGGATGCCTCTAACTGGCTGCAATGAGGGATGCCTCTAACTGTCTGCAATGAGGGATGCCCTTAGCTGGATGCAATGAGGGATGCCTCTAAATGGCTGCAGTGAGGGATGCCTCTAACTGGCTGCAATGAGGGATGCCTCTAACTGTCTGCAATGAGGGATGCCCTTAACTGGCTGCAATGAGGGATGCCTCTAAATGGCTGCGGTGAGGGATGCCTCTAACTGGCTGCAATGAGGAATGCCTCAAACTGTCTGCAATGAGGGATGCCTCTAACTGGCTGCAATGAGGGATGCCTCTAACTGGTTGCAATGAGGGATGCCTCTAACTGTCTGCAATGAGGGATGCCCTTAACTGGCTGCAATGAGGGATGCCTCTAACTGGCTGCAATAAGGGATGCCCTTAACTGGCTGCAATGAGGGATGCCTCTAACTGGCTGCAATGAGGGATGCCTCTAACTGGCTGCAATGAGGGATGCCCCTAACTGGCTGCAATGAGGGATGCCTCTAACTGGCTGCAATGAGGGATGCCTCTAACTGGCTGCAATGAGGGATGCCCCTAACTGGCTGCAATGAGGGATGCCTCTAACTGGCTGCAATGAGGGATGCCCCTAACTGGTTGCAATGAGGAATGCCTCTAACTGGTTGCAATGAGGGATGCCTCTAACTGGTTGCAATGAGGGATGCCTCTAACTGGCGGCAAAGAGGGATGCCCCTAACTGGCGGTAATGAGGGATGCCTCTAACTGGCTGCAATGAGGGATGCCCCTAACTGGTTGCAATGAGGGATGCCTCTAACTGGCTGCAATGAGGGATACCTCTAACTGGTTGCAATGAGGAATGCCCTTAACTGGCTGCAATGATGGATGCCCCAAACTGACTGCAATGAGGGATGCTTCTAACTGGTTGCAATGAGGGATGCTTCTAACTGGCTGCAATGAGGGATGCCTCTAACTGGCTGCAATGAGGTATGCCTCTAACTGGCTGCAATGAGGGATGCCTCTAACTGGCTGCAATGAGGGATGCCCCTAACTGGCTGCAATGAGGGATGCCTCTAACTGGCTGCAATGAGGGATGCCCCTAACTGGCTGCAATGAGGGATGCCTCTAACTGGCTGCAATGAGGGATGCCCCTAACTGGCTGCAATGAGGTATGCCTCGAACTGGCTGCAATGAGGGATGACCCTAACTGGCTGCAATGAGGGATGCCTCTAACTGGCTGCAATGAGGGATGCCCCCAACTGGCTGCAATGAGGGATGCCCCTAACTGGCTGCAATGAGGGATGCCTCGAACTGGCTGCAATGAGGGATGCCCCTAACTGGCTGCAATTAGGGATGCCTCGAACTGGCTGCAATGAGGGATGCCTTTAACTGGCTGCAATGAGGGATGCCTCTAACTGGCTGCAATGAGGGATGCCCCTAACTGGCTGCAATGAGGGATGCCTCTAACTGGGTGCAATGAGGGATGCCTTTAACTGGCTGCAATAAGGGATGCCTCTAACTGGGTGCAATGAGGGATGCCTCTAACTGGCTGTAATGAGGAAAACCTCTAACTGGCTGCAATGAGGAAAACCTCTAACTGGCTGCAATGAGGGATGCCTTTAACTGGCTGCAATGAGGAAAACCTCTAACTGGCTGCAATGAGGGATGCCTTTAACTGGCTGCAATGAGGGATGCCTCTAACTGGCTGCAATGAGGGATGCCTTTAACTGGCTGCAATGAGGGATGCCTCTAACTTGGTGCAATGAGGGATGCCTTTAACTGGCTGCAATGAGGGATGCCTCTAACTGGCTGCAATGAGGGATGCCTCCAACTGGCTGCAATGAGGGATGCCTCTAACTGGCTGCAATGAGGGATGCCTCTAACTGGCTGCAATGAGGAAAACCTCTAACTGGCTGCAATGAGGAAAACCTCTAACTGGCTGCAATGAGGGATGCCTCTAACTGGCTGCAATGAGGAAAACCTCTAACTGGCTGCAATGAGGGATGCCTTTAACTGGCTGCAATGAGGGATGCCTCTAATTGGGTGCAATGAGGGATGCCTTTAACTGGCTGCAATGAGGGATGCCTCTAACTGGGTGCAATGAGGGATGCCTCTAACTGGCTGCAATGAGGAAAACCTCTAACTGGCTGCAAAGAGGGATGCCTCTAAATGGCCGCAATGAGGGATGCCTCTAAATGGCTGCAATGAGGAATGCCTCTAAATGACTGCAAAGAGGGATGCCTCTAAATGGCTGCAATGAGGGATGCCTCTAACTGGCTGCAATGAGGGATGATTCTAACTGGCTGCAATGAGGGATGATTCTAACTGGCTGCAATGAGGGGTGCCTCTAACTGGCTGCAATGAGTGATGCCTCAAACTGGTTGCAATGAGGGATGCCTCTAACTGGCTGCTATGAGGGATGTCCCTAACTGGCTGCAGTGAGGGATGCCCCTAGCTGGCTGCAATGAGGGATGCCCCTAACTGGCTGCAATGAGGGATGCCCCTAACTGGCTGCAATGAGGGATGCCTCTAACTGGCTGCAATGAGGGATGCCTCTAACTGGCTGCAATGAGGGATGCCTCTAACCGGCTGCAATGAGGGATACTTCTAACTGGCTGCAATGAGGGATGCCCCTAACTGGCTGCAATGAGGGATGCCTCTAACTGACTGCAATGAGGGATGCCTCTAACTGATTGCAATGAGGGATGCTTCTAACTGGCTGCAATGAGGGATGCTTCTAACTGGTTGCAATGAGGGATGCTTCTAACTGGTTGCAATGAGGGATGCCTCTAACTGGCTGCAATGAGGGATGCTTCTAACTGGTTGCAATGTGGGATGCCTCTAACTGGCTGCAATGAGGGATGCCTCTAACTGGCTGCAATGAGGTATGCCTCTAACTGGCTGCAATGAGGGATGCCTCTAACTGGCTGCAATGAGGTATGCCTCTAACTGGCTGCAATGAGGGATGCCTCTAACTGGCTGCAATGAGGGATGCCCCTAACTGGCTGCAATGAGGGATGCCTCTAACTGGCTGCAATGAGGGATGCCCCTAACTGGCTGCAATGAGGTATGCCTCGAACAGGCTGCAATGAGGGATGACCCTAACTGGCTGCAATGAGGGATGCCTCTAACTGGCTGCAATGAGGGATGCCCCCAACTGGCTGCAATGAGGGATGCCCCTAACTGGCTGCAATGAGGGATGCCTCGAACTGGCTGCAATGAGGGATGCCCCTAACTGGCTGCAATTAGGGAAGCCTCGAACTGGCTGCAATGAGGGATGCCTTTAACTGGCTGCAATGAGGGATGCCTCTAACTGGCTGCAATGAGGGATGCCTTTAACTGGCTGCAATGAGGGATGCCTCTAACTGGGTGCAATGAGGGATGCCTTTAACTGGCTGCAATGAGGGATGCCTCTAACTGGGTGCAATGAGGGATGCCTCTAACTGGCTGCAATGAGGAAAACCTCTAACTGGCTGCAAAGAGGGATGCCTCTAAATGGCTGCAATGAGGGATGCCTCTAAATGGCTGCAATGAGGAATGCCTCTAAATGACTGCAAGGAGGGATGCCTCTAAATGGCTGCAATGAGGGATGCCTCTAACTGGCTGCAATGAGGGATGATTCTAACTGGCTGCAATGAGGGATGATTCTAACTGGCTGCAATGAGGGGTGCCTCTAACTGGCTGCAATGAGGGATGCCTCTAACTGGCTGCAATGAGTGATGCCTCAAACTGGTTGCAATGAGGGATGCCTCTAACTGGCTGCTATGAGGGATGTCACTAACTGGCTGCAGTGAGGGATGCCCCTAGCTGGCTGCAATGAGGGATGCCCCTAACTGGCTGCAATGAGGGATGCCCCTAACTGGCTGCAATGAAGGATGCCTCTAACTGGTTGAAATGAGGAATGCCCTTAACTTGCTGCAGTGAGGGATGCCCCTAACTGGCTGCAATGAGGGATGCCTCTAACCGGCTGCAATGAGGGATGCCTCTAACTGGCTGCAATGAGGGATGATTCTAACTGGCTGCAATGAGGGATGCCTCTAACTGGCTGCAATGAGGGATGCCTCTAACTGGCTGCAATGAATGACGCTTCTAACTGGCTGCAATGAGTGATGCTTCTAACTGGTTGCAATGAGGGATGCCCTTACTGGCTGCAATGAATGATGCCTCTAACTGGCTGCTATGAGGGATGTCCCTAACTGGCTGCAGTGAGGGATGCCCCTAGCTGGCTGCAATGACGGATGCCCCTAACTGGCTGCAATGAGGGATGCCCCTAACTGGCTGCAATGAGGGATGCCCCTAACTGGCTGCAGTGAGGGATGCCCCTAGCTGGCTGCAATGAGGGATGCCCCTAACTGGCTGCAATGAGGGATGCCCCTAACTGGCTGCAATGAGGGATGCCTCTAACTGGCTGCAATGAGGGATGCCTCTAACTTGCTGCAATGAGGGATGCCTCTAACTGGCTGCAATGAGGGATGCCTCTAACTGGCTGCAATGAGAGATGCCTCTAACTGGCTGCAATGAGGGATGCCTCTAACTTGCTGCAATGAGGGATGCATCTAACTGGCTGCAATGAGGGATGCCCCTAGCTGGCTGCAATGAGGGATGCCCCTAACTGGCTGCAATGAGGGATGCCTCTAACTGGTTGCAATGAGGGATGCCCCTAACTGGCTGCAATGAGGGATGTCCCTAACTGGCTGCAATGAGGGATGACCCTAACTGCCTGCAATGAGGGATGCCCCTAACTGGCTGCAATGAGGGATGCCTCTAACTGGCTGCAATGAGGGATGCCCCTAACTGGCTGCAATGAGGGATGCCTCTAACCGGCTGCAATGAGGGATGATTCTAACTGGCTGCAATGAGGGATGCCCCTAACTGGCTGCAATGAGGGATGCCTCTAACTGGCTGCAATTAGGGATGATTCTAACTGGCTGCAATGAGGGATGCCTCTAACTGGCTGCAAAGAGGGATGACTCTAACTGGCTGCAATGAGGGATGCCCCTAACTGACTGCAATGAGGGATGCCTCTAACTGGGGGCAATGAGGGATTCCCTTACTGGCTGCAATGAGGGATGCCTCTAACTTGCTGCAATGAGGGATGCCCCTAACTGGCTGCAATGAGGGATGTCCCTAACTGGCTGCAATGAGGGATGCCTCTAACTGGCTGCAATGAGGGATGCCCCTAACTGGCTGCAATGAGGGATGCCTCTAACTGGCTGCAATGAGGGATGCCCCTAACTGGCTGCAATGAGGGATGTCCCTAACTGGCTGCAATGAGGGATGACCCTAACTGCCTGCAATGAGGGATGCCCCTAACTGGCTGCAATGAGGGATGCCTCTAACTGGCTGCAATGAGGGATGCCCCTAACTGGCTGCAATGAGGGATGTCCCTAACTGGCTGCAATGAGGGATGCCTCTAACTGGCTGCAATGAGGGATGCCCCTAACTGGCTGCAATGAGGGATGCCTCGAACTGGCTGCAATGAGGGATGCCCCTAACTGGCTGCAATGAGGGATGACCCTAACTGCCTGCAATGAGGGATGCCTCTAACTGGCTGCAATGAGGGATGACCCTAACTGCCTGCAATGAGGGATGCCTCTAACTGGCTGCAATGAGGGATGATTCTAACTGGCTGCAATGAGGGAGGCCTCTAACTGTCTGCAATGAGGGATGCCTCTAACTGGTTGCAATGAGGGATTCCCTTACTGGCTGCAATGAGGGATGCCTCTAACTTGCTGCAATGAGGGATGCCTCTAACTGGCTGCAATGAGGGATGTCCCTAACTGGCTGCAATGAGGGATGCCTCTAACTGGCTGCAATGAGGGATGCCCCTAACTGGCTGCAATGAGGTATGCCTCGAACTGGCTGCAATGAGGGATGACCCAAACTGCCTGCAATGAGGGATGCCTCTAACTGGCTGCAATGAGGGATGCCCCCAACTGGCTGCAAAGAGGGATGCCTCTAAATGGCTGCAATGAGGGATGCCTCTAAATGGCTGCAATGAGGAATGCCTCTAAATGACTGCAAAGAGGGATGCCTCTAAATGGCTGCAATGAGGGATGCCTCTAACTGGCTGCAATGAGGGATGCCTCTAACTGGCTGCAATGAGGGACGATTCTAACTGGCTGCAATGAGGGATGCCTCTAACTGGCTGCAATGAGGGATGCCTCTAACTGACTGCAATGAGGGATGCCTCTAAATGGCTGCAATGAATGATGCTTCTAACTGGTTGCAATGAGGGATGTCCCTAACTGACTGCAATGAGGGATGCCCCTAACTGGCTGCAATGAGGGATGCCTCTAACTGGCTGCAATGAGGGATGCCCCCAACTGGCTGCAAAGAGGGATGCCTCTAAATGGCTGCAATGAGGGATGCCTCTAAATGGCTGCAATGAGGAATGCCTCTAAATGACTGCAAAGAGGGATGCCTCTAAATGGCTGCAATGAGGGATGCCTCTAACTGGCTGCAATGAGGGATGCCTCTAACTGGCTGCAATGAGGGACGATTCTAACTGGCTGCAATGAGGGATGCCTCTAACTGGCTGCAATGAGGGATGCCTCTAACTGACTGCAATGAGGGATGCCTCTAAATGGCTGCAATGAATGATGCTTCTAACTGGCTGCAATGAGGGATGTCCCTAACTGACTGCAATGAGGGATGCCTCTTGCAGCCAGTTAGAGGCATCCCTCATTGCAGCCAGTTAGAGGCATCCCTCATTGCAGCCAGTTAGGGGCATCCCTCATTGCAGCCAGTTAGGGGCATCCCTCATTGCAGCCAGCTAGGGGCATCCCTCATTGCAGCCAGTTAGGGGCAATGAGGAATGCCTCTAACTGGCTGCAATGAGGAATGCCTCTAACTGGTTGAAAAGAGGAATGCCTCTAACTGGTTGAAATGAGGGATGCCTCTAACTGGCTGCAATGAGGGATGCCTCTAACTGGTTGAAATGAGGGATGCCTCTAACTGGCTGCAATGAGGGATGCCTCTAACTGGCTGCAATGAGGAATGCCTCTAACTGGTTGCAATGAGGGATGCCTCTAACTGGCTGCAATGAGGGATGCCCCTAACTGGCTGCAATGAGGGATGCCTCTAACTGGCTGCAATGAGGGATGCCTCTAACTGGCTGCAATGAGGGATGCCTCTAACTGGCTGCAATGAGGGATGCCCCTAACTGGCTGCAAAGGGGGATGCCCCTAACTGGCTGCAATGAGGAATGCCTCTAACTGGCTGCAATGAGGGAGGCCTCTAACTTGCTGCAGTGAGGGATGCCTCTAACTGGTTGAAATGAGGAATGCCCCTAACTGGCTGCAATGAGGGATGCCCCTAACTGACTGCAATGAGGGATGCCCTTAACTTGCTGCAGTGAGGGATGCCCCTAACTGGCTGCAATGAGGGATGCCCCTAACTGGCTGCAATGAGGGATGCCTCTAACATGCTGCAATGAGGGATGCCCCTAACTGGCTGCAATGAGGGATGCCTCTAACTGGTTGCAATGAGGGATGCCCTTTACTGGTTGCAATGAGGGATGCCTCTAACTGGCTGCAATGAGGGATGTCCCTAACTGGCTGCAATGAGGGATGCCTCTAACTGGCTGCAGTGAGGGATGCCTCTAACTAGCTGCAATGAGGGATGCCTCTAACTGGCTGCAATGAGGGATGCCCTTAACTGGCTGCAATGAGGGATGCCCCTAACTGGCTGCAATGAGGGATGCCTCTAACTGGCTGCAATGAGGGATGCCTCTAACTGGCTGCAATGAGGGATGTCCCTAACTGGCTGCAATGAGGGATGCCCCTAACTGGCTGCAATGAGGGATGCCTCTAACTGGCTGCAATGAGGAATGCCCTTAACTGGCTGCAATGAGGGATGCCCCTAACTGGCTGCAATGAGGGATGCCTCTAACTGGCTGCAATGAGGAATGCCCTTAACTGGCTGCAATGAGGGATGCCCCTAACTGGTTGCAATGAGGGATTCCCTTACTGGCTGCAATAGTGATGCCTCTAACTGGCTGCAATGAGGGATGTCCCTAACTGACTGCAATGAGGGATGCCCCTAATTGGCTGCCGTGAGGGATGCCCCTAGCTGGCTGCAATGAGGGATGCCCCTAACTGGCTGCAATGAGAGATGCCCCTAACTGGCTGCAATGAGGGATGCCTCTAACTGGCTGCAATGAGGGATGCCTCTAACTGGTTGAAATGAGGAATGCCTCTAACTGGCTGCAATGAGGAATGCCTCTAACTGGCTGCAATGAGGGATGCCTCTAACTGGTTGAAATGAGGAATGCCTCTAACTGGCTGCAATGAGGGATGCCTCTAACTGGTTGCAATGAGGAATGCCTCTAACTGGCTGCAATGAGGGATGCCTCTAACTGGTTGCAATGAGGGATGCCTCTAACTGGCTGCAATGAGGAATGCCTCTAACTGGTTGCAATGAGGGATGCCTCTAACTGGCTGCAATGAGGGATGCCTCTAACTGGCTGCAATGAGGGATGCCTCTAACTGGCTGCAATGAGGGATGCCTCTAACTGGCTGCAATGAGGAATGCCTCTAACTGGCTGCAATGAGGTATGCCTCTAACTGGCTGCAATGAGGGATGCCTCTAACTGGCTGCAATGAGGGATGCCTCTAACTGGTTGAAATGAGGGATGCCTCTAACTGGCTGCAATGAGGAATGCCTCTAACTGGCTGCAATGAGGTATGCCTCTAACTGGCTGCAATGAGGGATGCCTCTAACTGGCTGCAATGAGGGATGCCTCTAACTGGTTGAAATGAGGGATGCCTCTAACTGGCTGCAATGAGGGATGCCTCTAACTGGCTGCAATGAGGAATGCCTCTAACTGGCTGCAATGAGGAATGCCTCTAACTGGATGCAATGAGGGATGCCTCTAACTGGCTGCAATGAGGGATGCCTCTAACTGGCTGCAATGAGGAATGCCTCTAACTGGCTGCAATGAGGAATGCCTCTAACTGGCTGCAATGAGGAATGCCTCTAACTAGCTGCAATGAAGAATGCCCTTAACTGGCTGCAATGAGGGATGCCCTTAACTTGCTGCAGTGAGGGATGCCCCTAACTGGCTGCAATGAGGGATGCCCCTAACTGGCTGCAATGAGGGATGCTTCTAACTGGCTGCAATGAGGGATGCCTCTAACATGCTGCAATGAGGGATGCCTCTAACTGGCTGCAATGAGGGATGCTTCTAACTGGCTGCAATGAGGGATGCCTCTAACATGCTGCAATGAGGGATGCCCCTAACTGGCGGCAATGAGGGATGCCTCTAACTGGCTGCAATGAGGGATGCCTCTAACTGTCTGCAATGAGGGATGCCTCTAACTGGTTGCAATGAGGGATGCCCTTAACTGGTTGCAATGAGGGATGCCTCTAACTGGCTGCAATGAGGGATGTCCCTAACTGGCTGCAATGAGGGATGCCTCTAACTGGCTGCAGTGAGGGATGCCTCTAACTAGCTGCAATGAGGGATGCCCCTAACTGGCTGCAATGAGGGATGCCTCTAACTGTCTGCAATGAGGGATGCCTCTAACTGGTTGCAATGAGTGATGCCCTTAACTGGTTGCAATGAGGGATGCCTCTAACTGGCTGCAATGAGGGATGTCCCTAACTGGCTGCAATGAGGGATGCCCCTAACTGGCTGCAATGAGGGATGCTTCTAACTGCTTGCAATGAGGGATGCCTCTAACTGGCTGCAATGAGGGATGCCTCTAACTGTCTGCAATGAGGGATGCCTCTAACTGGCTGCAATGAGGGATGCCTCTAACTGGCTGCAATGAGGGATGCCTCTAACTGTCTGCAATGAGGGATGCCCTTAACTGGCTGCAATGAGGGATGCTTCTAACTGGCTGCAATGAGGGATGCCTCTAACTGGCTGCAATGAGGGATGCCTCTAACTGGCTGCAATGAGAAATGCCTCTAACTGTCTGCAATGAGGGATGCCTCTAACTGGCTGCAATGAGGAATGCCCTTAACTGGCTGCAATGAGGGATGCCGCTAACTGGCTGCAATGAGGGATGCCCTTAACTGGCTGCAATGAGGGATGCCCCTAACTGACTGCAATGAGGGATGCTTCTAACTGGCTGCAATGAGGGATGCTTCTAACTGGTTGCAATGAGGGATGCTTCTAACTGGCTGCATTGAGGGATGCCTCCAACTGGCTGCAGTGAGGGATGCCTCTAATTGGTTGCAATGAGGGATGCCTCCAACTGGTTGCAATGAGGGATGCCTCTAACTGGCTGCAATGAGGGATGCCTCTAACTGGCTGCAATGAGGGATGCCTCTAATTGGTTGCAATGAGGGATGCCTCCAACTGGTTGCAATGAGGGATGCCTCTAACTGGCTGCAATGAGGGATGCCTCTAACTGGTTGCAATGAGGGATGCCTCTAACTGGTTGCAATGAGGGATGCCTCTAACTGGCTGCAATGAGGGATGCCTCTAATTGGTTGCAATGAGGGATGCCTCCAACTGGCTGCAGTGAGGGATGCCTCTAACTGGCTGCAATGAGGGATGCCTCTAATTGGTTGCAATGAGGGATGCCTCCAACTGGCTGCAGTGAGGGATGCCTCTAACTGGCTGCAATGAGGGATGCCTCTAACTGGCTGCAATGAGGGATGCCTCTAATTGGTTGCAATGAGGGATGCCTCCAACTGGTTGCAATGAGGGATGCCTCTAACTGGCTGCAATGAGGGATGCCTCTAACTGGTTGCAATGAGGGATGCCTCTAACTGGGTGCAATGAGGGATGCCTCTAATTGGTTGCAATGAGGGATGCCTCTAACTGGCTGCAATGAGGGATGCCTCTAACTGGCTGCAATGAGGGATGCCTCTAACTGGCTGCAATGAGGGATGCCTCTAACTGGCTGCAATGAGGGATGCCTCTAACTGGCTGCAATGAGGGATGCCTCTAACTGGTTGCAATGAGGGATGCCTCTAACTGGTTGCAATGAGGGATGCCTCTAACTGGCTGCAATGAGGGATGCCTCTAATTGGTTGCAATGAGGGATGCCTCTAACTGGCTGCAATGAGGGATGCCTCTAACTGGCTGCAATGAGGGATGCCTCTAACTGGCTGCAATGAGGGATGCCTCTAACTGGCTGCAGTGAGGGATGCCTCTAACTGGCTGCAATGAGGGATGCCTCCAACTGGCTGCAATGAGGGATGCCTCCAACTGGCTGCAATGAGGGATGCCTCTAACTGGCTGCAATGAGGGATGCCTCTAACTGACCTTCACCCTGAATAAGAGCCTATCTTATATATTTGGCCCATGTTCTAGTAGCTTGATGGGTCGGGTAGCACGCCCTGTAATCAATATTAAAAGCTGTGCCCGCGATTTTGTATAAGTAGTTTAGTGGTTTTGGGAAAATTTGCGGCCTGGGGTAGGAGGAGGGGGCTCGCACACAAGAGCTAACACTTAAATCCGCCCCTGGAATAATAACAGGCAACAGATTCAGAGACAAGCAGTAATTTTATTGCCCCGGAGGGGGGTGTTTCAGTTCTGGGCCCCAGCGGGTCACCCTTAGGCAATCTGATCGGTGGACTCGGCGGGCTTCTGCGGGGCCTGGATCACGATCACGGTGCCGCCATCGCTGTTCTTGATGGTGATCCCACCGTTATCTCCTTCCCTGCTCTGCGCTCTGACCTGGAGGAGAAAATACCCACAGGGGTAATTAGCCCCAATAACTGCAGCCCCCCAGCCCCCAGTAATGGGAACTCGCCCCCCCAGCACCCAGTAATGGGAACCCGCCCCCTCAGCACCCAGTAATGGGAACTCACCCCCCCAGCACCCAGTAATGGGAACTCGCCCCCCTCAGCACCCAGTAATGGGAACTCACCCCCCCAGCACCCAGTAATGGGAACTCGCCCCCCTCAGCACCCAGTAATGGGAACTCACCCCCCCAGCACCCAGTAATGGGAACTCACCCCCCCAGCACCCAGTAATGGGAACTCGCCCCCCCAGCACCCAGTAATGGGAACTCACCCCCCCAGCACCCAGTAATGGGAACTCACCCCCCCAGCACCCAGTAATGGGAACCCGCCCCCTCAGCACCCAGTAATGGGAACTCACCCCCCCAGCACCCAGTAATGGGAACTCACCCCCCTCAGCACCCAGTAATGGGAACTCGCCCCCCAGCACCCAGTAATGGGAGCTCGCCCTCCCAGCACCCAGTAATGGGAACTTACCCCCCTCCAGCACCCAGTAATGGGAACTTGCCCTCCCAGCACCCAGTAATGGGAACTCGCCCCCCCAGCACCCAGTAATGGGAACTCGCCCCCCCAGCATCCAGTAATGGGAGCTCGCCCTCCCAGCACCCAGTAATGGGAACTCGCCCCCTCAGCACCAAGTAATGGGAACTCGCCCCCCCCCAGCACCAAGTAATGGGAACCCGCCCCCTCAGCACCCAGTAATGAGAATTCGCCCCCCCCAGCACCCAGTAGTGGGGACTCACCCCCCTCAGCACCCAGTAATGGGAACTCGCCCCCCAGCACCCAGTAATGGGAACTTGCCCCCCCAGCACCCAGTAATGGGAACTCGCCCCCCAGCACCCAGTAGTGGGGACTCACCCCCCTCAGCACCCAGTAATGGGAACTCGCCCCCCAGCACCCAGTAATGGGAACTCGCCCCCCCCAGCACCCAGTAATGGGAACTCGCCCCCCCAGCACCCAGTAATGGGAACTCGCCCCCCAGCACCCAGTAGTGGGGACTCACCCCCCCCCAGCAGCCAGTAATGGGAACTTGCCCCCCCAGCACCCAGTAATGGGAACTCGCCCCCCAGCACCCAGTAGTGGGGACTCACCCCCCCAGCAGCCAGTAATGGGAACTCGCCCCTCCAGAACCCAGTATTAGGGACTCATCCCCCTCAGCCTCCAGTAATGGGAACTCGCCCCCCATCACCCAGCAATGGGAACACACCCCCAGCACCCAGTAATGGGAACTCGCCCCCCAGCACCCAGTAGTGGGGACTCACCCCCCCCCCCCAGCACCCAGTAATGGGAACTCGCCCCCCAGCACCCAGTAATGGGAACTCACCCTCCAAGCACCCAGTAATGGGAACTCGTCCCCCAGCACCCAGTAGTGGGGACTCACCCCCCCAGCACCCAGTAATGGGAACTCGCCCCCCAGCACCCAGTAGTGGGGACTCACCCCCCAGCAGCCAGCAATGGGAACTCGCCCCCCAGCACCCAGTAGTGGGGACTCACCCCCCCAGCAGCCAGTAATGGGAACTCGCCCCCCAGCACCCAGTAATGGGAACTCACCCCCCCAGCACCCAGTAATGGGAACTCGCCCCCCAGCACCCAGTAATGGGAACTCACCCCCCCAGCACCCAGTAATGAGAACTCGCCCCCCAGCACCCAGTAGTGGGGACTCACCCCCCCAGCACCCAGTAATGGGAACTCGCCCCCCAGCACCCAGTAGTGGGGACTCACCCCCCCAGCAGCCAGCAATGGGAACTCGCCCCCCAGCACCCAGTAGTGGGGACTCACCCCCCCAGCAGCCAGTAATGGGAACTCGCCCCTCCAGAACCCAGTAGTAGGGACTCATCCCCCTCAGCCCCCAGTAATGGGAACTCGCCCCCCAGCACCCAGCAATGGGAACACACCCTCCAAGCACCCAGTAATGGGAACTCGCCCCCCCAGCACCCAGTAATGGGAACTCGCCCCCCCAGCAGCCAGTAATGGGAACTCGCCCCCCCCCAGCACCCAGTAATGGGAACTCGCCCCTCCAGCACCCAGTAATGGGAACTCACCCCCCCCCAGCACCCAGTAGTGGGGACTCACCCCCCTCAGCACCCAGTAATGGGAACTCGCCCCCCAGCACCCAGTAATGGGAACTCGCCCCCCCCCAGCACCCAGTAATGGGAACTCGCCCCCCCAGCACCCAGTAATGGGAACTCGCCCCCCAGCACCCAGTAGTGGGGACTCACCCCCCCAGCAGCCAGTAATGGGAACTTGCCCCCCCAGCACCCAGTAATGGGAACTTGCCCCCCAGCACCCAGTAGTGGGGACTCACCCCCCCAGCACCCAGTAATGGGAACTCGCCCCTCCAGCACCCAGTAATGGGAACTCACCCCCCCCAGCACCCAGTAATGGGAACTCGCCCCTCCAGCACCCAGTAATGGGAACTCACCCCCCCCAGCACCCAGTAGTAGGGACTTACACCTTGGGCCCAGAAGACTGGCACGCCGTTGCACAGGAGCTTCACGTTGATTCCAAAGTCAGACGGGTCAGCTTCTCTAATTGGCGTCCAGCTGAAGGTGAACCTGTCATTGGCCGATGAGGAAACCTGAGGGGCGGAGCCAAATAACAGATATTAGCATAGGGCACTTTATTATATAGAGTTACTTATAGATATAATCTTTATAAGGTTATAACATATAGATAGATAGATAGATAGATAGATAGATAGATAGATAGATAGATATGAGATAGATAGATAGATAGATAGATATGAGATAGATAGATAGATAGATAGATATGAGATAGATAGATAGATAGATAGATAGATAGATAGATAGATAGATAGATATGGGATAGATAGATAGATAGATATGAGATAGATAGATAGATATGAGATAGATAGATAGATAGATAGATAGATAGATAGATAGATAGATATGAGATAGATAGATAGATAGATAGATAGATAGATAGATAGATAGATATGGGATAGATAGATAGATAGATAGATAGATAGATAGATATGAGATAGATAGATAGATAGATAGATAGATAGATAGATAGATAGATAGATACATAGATAGATAGATAGATACATAGATAGATAGATAGATATGGGATAGATAGATAGATAGATAGATAGATATGAGATAGATAGATAGATAGATAGATAGATAGATAGATAGATAGATAGATATGGGATAGATAGATAGATAGATAGATAGATAGATAGATAGATAAATAGATATGAGATAGATAGATAGATAGATAGATAGATAGATAGATAGATATGAGATAGATAGATAGATAGATAGATAGATAGATAGATAGATATGGGATAGATAGATAGATAGATAGATAGATAGATAGATATGAGATAGATAGATAGATAGATAGATAGATAGATACATAGATAGATAGATAGATAGATAGATATGGGATAGATAGATAGATAGATAGATAGATAGATAGATAGATAGATATGAGATAGATAGATAGATAGATAGATAGATATGGGATAGATAGATAGATAGATAGATAGATACATAGATAGATAGATAGATAGATATGGGATAGATAGATAGATAGATAGATAGATAGATAGATAGATAAATAGATATGAGATAGATAGATAGATAGATAGATAGATAGATAGATAGATAGATAGATATGGGATAGATAGATAGATAGATAGATAGATAGATAGATATGAGATAGATAGATAGATAGATAGATAGATAGATAGATAGATAGATAGATAGATAGATATGGGATAGATAGATATGAGATAGATAGATATGAGATAGATAGATAGATAGATAGATAGATAGATAGATAGATAGATAGATATGGGATAGATAGATATGAGATAGATAGATATGAGATAGATAGATAGATAGATAGATAGATAGATAGATAGATAGATAGATATGAGATAGATAGATAGATAGATAGATAGATACATAGATAGATAGATAGATAGATAGATACATAGATAGATAGATAGATATGGGATAGATAGATAGATAGATAGATAGATAGATAGATACATAGATAGATAGATAGATAGATAGATATGAGATAGATAGATATGAGATAGATAGATAGATAGATAGATAGATAGATAGATAGATATGAGATAGATAGATAGATAGATAGATAGATAGATAGATAGATAGATATGAGATAGATAGATAGATAGATAGATAGATAGATAGATATGAGATAGATAGATAGATAGATAGATAGATAGATAGATATGAGATAGATAGATAGATATGAGATAGATAGATAGATAGATAGATAGATAGATAGATAGATAGATAGATATGAGATAGATAGATATGAGATAGATAGATAGATAGATAGATAGATAGATAGATATGAGATAGATAGATAGATAGATAGATAGATAGATAGATAGATAGATATGAGATAGATAGATAGATAGATAGATAGATAGATATGAGATAGATAGATAGATAGATAGATAGATAGATAGATAGATAGATATGAGATAGATAGATAGGTAGATAGATAGATAGATACATAGATAGATAGATAGATAGATAGATAGATAGATAGATATGAGATAGATAGATAGATAGATAGATAGATAGATAGATAGATAGATACATACATAGATAGATAGATAGATAGATATGGGATAGATAGATAGATAGATAGATAGATAGATAGATATGAGATAGATAGATAGATAGATAGATAGATAGATAGATAGATATGGGATAGATAGATAGATAGATAGATAGATAGATAGATAGATAGATATGAGATAGATAGATAGATAGATAGATAGATAGATAGATAGATATGAGATAGATAGATAGATAGATAGATAGATAGATAGATAGATATGAGATAGATAGATAGATAGATAGATAGATAGATAGATATGGGATAGATAGATATGAGATAGATAGATATGAGATAGATAGATAGATAGATAGATAGATAGATAGATAGATAGATAGATATGAGATAGATAGATAGATAGATAGTGTCACGATCCCCTCACCTGATCCTCGTTCCCCCGCTGTCTCCAATCCTTCGCAGCCGGCGGCGGGCCGGCGTCGCTCCTGCCCGCCCGCCGCTCGGCTGTCACGAGCAGCCGCTCAGGCGGCTTCCGTCCTAGCCGCGCCGGGAGCGGGCGCGCCGCTCTCTGTGCGGCGCGCTCCCGGCGCGTGGCCCCGTACGCGCGCACGTGCGCGCTTGTCTCATTCCTATGCCCTCCGGCGGCGCTACACACAGCGCGCCCGCCGGAGGTGAACTACATGGGCCTATGAGCCCCTTTTGCTTGCATGGGCCAATGAGCCCTCTCCCCTTGTACCCATCAGCCCAAAGTACTGGGCACGCCCCCTGTTTTCACTGGGCAATCAGCCCAAAGTTCCTGTAACACCCAATCACCACATTCACCTTCCAGCCAATCCTGTTAGCCCCCATCATTTAAAGGTTTTCACCCTGCGGTCAGTCCTTGCCCGTTATAGCGTGCTACTGGGTGCGATTTGGACTGCTCTTCTCATTGTGATTTTGCCTCGTTTTCGACCATCCTTGATTGCCGCCTGGACCGACCTTGCTTGCCCTTTGACTACGATTCTGCCTGCTCCTTTTGTACCGCGAACTTCTGACCTCCCGTTGTGACCCTTGGCTTACCCCTGACCATTCTTCCGTCTAACCCTTCTGTACCGTGCCACCTCGGATTGACCACCCGTGTATGACCCGTGTCCGTTTTCGCTACTCCGTCTTGTCTTTGGTTTCATCTACCTTCCCCTGCATAAATCAGCATCCTTTGTGCTAATAAGACCTGGGGGCAACCGTGTCCGGTGAGGCGTGTCTAGCGTCCCGGCAAACGGGGGCTTACTATAGGTGAAGAAAGCAGCGGAGATTGGGGGTTGCTGGTTTATTGGAAGGTGGGTGTCTCCGGGACCTGACATTATAACGGGCCCAACAAAAAGAAGAATATCTTCTAGATGGAAGAATTGATCCAACAAGTTCAAGCTATGGCTACTGCCATTAATCAGCTGGCTCAACGAGTGGCCGCGCAAGAAAATCGTCAGGTGCCTGCGCCAGCGGATCCTTCCCCGGCCGTCGAGCCCAAGATCCCTCTCCCGGAAAAATTTTTGGGAGATCGGGCGAAGTTTTCTAACTTTAAAAATTCTTGTGAACTGTACTTCCGCCTTCGACCCCACGCATCTGGATCCGAAGCACAACGCGTTGGGCTAGTCATTTCTCTCCTCCAGGGCGACCCGCAGACCTGGGCGTTTGGTTTAGCTCCGTCTGATGAAGCCTTGCAGTCGGTCTCCTCTTTCTTTTCGGCCATGGAACTACTGTATGCTGACCCAGATCGGGCCGCGACGGCGGATTCTAAATTGCGGAACCTGAGACAGGCCAAACGTTCTGCTGAAGAATATAGCGCAGAATTTCGGCGGTGGGCTATAGATTCCCAGTGGAACGATCCGGCTTTATGTAGCCAATTTAGAATGGGGCTCTCCGATAACATCAAGGACATCCTGGTGAACTATCCTTTGCCTAAAAACCTAGATGAATATATGCAGCTGGCCATCAGGGTGGATCGACGTCTTCGTGAAAGGCGCCAGGAGAGAGGCAAGGACCAACCTTGGGGGTCCTCGCGTCAAGAGTCAAGCTTTAAGGGGGCAGCCGTTTCCTCTCCTTCCGTGTCGCAGGAGGAACCGATGCAGCTTGGCGTTACCCACCTCTCTCAGGCGGAGAAAGTTCGGCGCAGATCCCAAGGCCTCTGCCTCTATTGTGGTAATCCGGGTCATTTTGCCAAGTCCTGCCCAAACAAGGCTCCGGTGGCGGGAAACTTCAACGCCTAGATCTTGCAGAGGGACCTCTTCTAGGCGATCAGGTATCGTTCCCTCCAGACAATCGTGTACTCTTACCTGTTACACTCTCTTGGGGTCCGTCCCGGACTATTGCCTCCGCCTTCATCGATAGTGGAGCGGCTGGCAATTTCCTGGATAGATCCTTAGCCATCACTCTAGGGATTCCGTTAATCCCATTAGAAAATTCCCTCCGGGTCCTGGCGGTCAACAATAAGCCCATTGAGGGGGGGTTGGTCTCCCACAAGACCCCTATGGTGAATTTAGTCGTAGGATCTGCCCACTCGGAAGAAATAGAATTTTTGATTATTGAAAGTCCCGTCTCCCCTATCGTTTTAGGATTTCCCTGGTTAAAAGTCCATAACCCCGTGATAGATTGGAGATCGGGGGATCTGGTGAAGTGGAGTCCTTCATGTCAAAGTCATTGTTTTTCTATATCCCTTAGGACCACACCTCTTGTCCCTGATGGGTTACCTCCAGTCTATGCAGATTGGGCAGACGTATTTTCGGAGAAATCCGCCGACATTCTTCCACCCCATAGGGCCTACGACTGTCCTATTGACTTACTCCCAGGTACTATGCCCCCTAGGGGGAAATTATATAATCTCACTAGATCCGAAGAGCAGGCCATGAAAGATTATATCACCGAAAATCTCCAGAAAGGTTTTATCCGTCCTTCCACCTCGCCTGCCGGTGCTGGGTTCTTCTTCGTCGAGAAGAAGGACGGCGGCTTGCGCCCTTGTATAGATTATCGTGGGTTAAATAAGATTACTGTAAAAAATAGATATCCTCTACCATTAATCAATGACCTTTTTAATCAGGTCTCTGGGGCCCAGGTCTTCACTAAGTTAGACCTTCGAGGTGCATATAACCTTATTCGCATACGGCAGGGGGATGAATGGAAGACGGCTTTTAACGTAAAGGATGGGCATTATGAATATTTAGTAATGCCATTCGGTTTATGCAATGCTCCTGCAGTGTTTCAAGATTTTGTCAATGACATATTCCGTGATTTTTTGGGTCAGTTTCTCGTGGTCTATTTGGACGACATACTGATTTTTTCCCGCTCTCTGGTGGAGCACCGACAACATGTCAAAACAGTGTTGCAGAGATTGCGGGAAAATCGGCTGTATGCTAAAATCTCCAAATGTGTTTTTGAAATGTCTGAAATCCCGTTCCTAGGATTTATAATCTCCAAACGGGGATTGGTGATGGATCCTTCCAAGGTTTCTGCTATTTTGGAGTGGGAACAACCTAGAACCTTAAAAGCGCTTCAGAGATTTTTAGGTTTTGCGAATTTTTACAGGCAGTTTATAAAGGGTTTCTCGTCCATTGTGAGCCCTTTAACAGATCTCACTCGTAAGGGCGCTTTTGTTGAGGAGTGGCCTCCCTCAGCTAAAAACGCCTTTCAAGTGTTAAAGGAGACTTTCACCTCCGCTCCCATTCTGATACATCCTGACACCCGGCTTCCATTTCTATTAGAGGTTGACGCCTCGGAACTTGGAGTAGGAGCGGTTCTTTCTCAGTATGCGGGTAATCCAGAAAAATTACATCCCTGTGCATTCTTCTCTCGGAAGTTTTTACCTGCTGAACGCAATTACGATGTTGGGAATAGGGAACTATTGGGTATTAAACTGGCCTTTGAAGAATGGCGCCACTGGCTAGAAGGTTCCCTACACCCCATCACGGTGTATACTGATCACAAGAATCTGGAGTATTTAGAGTCTGCCAAGAGACTCAACTCCCGTCAGGCGCGATGGGCACTCTTCTTTTCTCGATTTAATTTTATTATCACCTATAAACCGGGGAAGAAGAATGCCAAAGCAGATGCCCTATCCCGTAATTTCGGGGATTGCAAGGACCAGAGTGGTCCTCCAGAATCGATTTTGCCTTTGGGTTGTGTTGTGGCTGCACTTCTCCCTGACCTGTCTAGCTCGTTGGTACCATTTCAGGTTGATTCTCCTCCGGGTAAACCCTCTGATTGTTTATTTGTCCCGCCTCATTTGCGTCTGGCCGTGTTACAGGAACTACATGATGCCAAGTCGGCTGGTCACTTAGGTGTTCGTAAGACTTTAGCTATCGCCAAACGTCATGTCTGGTGGCCCACCATCCGACGCGATACTTCCGCCTTTGTCGAAGCATGTCCGGTATGTGCTCGAAGTAAGACCACTCATGGGTCCCCTGCGGGATTATTAGTTCCCTTAGAAATCCCCGCTGAACCATGGTCGCACATATCCATGGATTTTATTGTTGATCTTCCTCCATCACAGGGGAATTCTGTAATTTGGGTGGTGGTGGATCGCTTCAGTAAAATGGCACACTTTATTCCATTGATAAAACTTCCGTCGGCACCAGATTTAGTACAACTATTCATTAAGCATGTTTTTCGCCTCCATGGTTTACCTCAGAATATTGTCTCAGATCGAGGAGTTCAGTTTGTATCTCGTTTTTGGAAAGCTTTCTGCAATCGTTTAGGTATTAAAGTGTCGCTCTCTACCGCCTATCACCCGCAGTCTAATGGACAGACCGAACGGGTAAATCAATGTTTAGAACAATATCTGCGCTGTTTCGTCTCCGATCGCCAAGAACAATGGGCGGAATTCATCGAATTTGCAGAGTTCGCCTTTAACAATGCGCCGAGTGAATCTACTAGGTTTTCACCTTTTTTTTGTAATTACGGTAGAAACCCAAAGGCATCGTCTTTTTCTGGTCCTTCCTCCAACTTGCCGGCCTTGGAGGAATGGCTACGAGAAAGGACTAAAGTATGGTCTGAAATACAGTCTAACTTAAAGAAAGCCTCTGGAACTTACAAATTCTTTGCGGACCGTCATAGGTCACGTGAACCACCATTTCAGGTGGGTGATTGGGTCTGGGTCTCTACTAAAAATATTGCCCTTCGACAGCCCTCGTCTAAGCTGGGACCTAAATTTATCGGTCCGTTTCCTATCACTGATAAACTAAGCGACGTTACCTTTAAGGTCCAGTTACCTTCATCCATGAGAATTCCGTCGTCCTTTCATGTCTCTTTGTTAAAGTCTGCCAAGAATATTCAGGTGTCGTCTCCTCCTCCGGTCATAGTGGAAGATGAGCCTGAATATGAAGTTAATAGAATACTTGACGCTCGGGTGTTGCATAACTCTCTACAGTATTTAATTGATTGGAAGGGTTTTGGTCCTGAGGAAAGGTGTTGGGTACCAGCCAAGGATGTCCATGCTAAGACCCTTATCAATAGGTTTCATCGTGAGAACCCGGATAAGCCTGGTAAGGGTCCTGAGGCCCCTCGTGAAGGGGGGGGTAGTGTCACGATCCCCTCACCTGATCCTCGTTCCCCCGCTGTCTTCAATCCTTCGCAGCCGGCGGCGGGCCGGCGTCGCTCCTGCCCGCCCGCCGCTCGGCTGTCACGAGCAGCCGCTCAGGCGGCTTCCGTCCTAGCCGTGCCGGGAGCGCGTGGCCCCGTACGCGCGCACGTGCGCGCTTGTCTCATTCCTATGCCCTCCGGCGGCGCTACACACAGCGCGCCCGCCGGAGGTGAACTACATGGGCCTATGAGCCCCTTTTGCTTGCATGGGCCAATGAGCCCTCTCCCCTTGTACCCATCAGCCCAAAGTACTGGGCACGCCCCCTGTTTTCACTGGGCAATCAGCCCAAAGTTCCTGTAACACCCAATCACCACATTCACCTTCCAGCCAATCCTGTTAGCCCCCATCATTTAAAGGTTTTCACCCTGCGGTCAGTCCTTGCCCGTTATAGCGTGCTACTGGGTGCGATTTGGACTGCTCTTCTCATTGTGATTTTGCCTCGTTTTCGACCATCCTTGATTGCCGCCTGGACCGACCTTGCTTGCCCTTTGACTACGATTCTGCCTGCTCCTTTTGTACCGCGAACTTCTGACCTCCCGTTGTGACCCTTGGCTTACCCCTGACCATTCTTCCGTCTAACCCTTCTGTACCGTGCCACCTCGGATTGACCACCCGTGTATGACCCGTGTCCGTTTTCGCTACTCCGTCTTGTCTTTGGTTTCATCTACCTTCCCCTGCATAAATCAGCATCCTTTGTGCTAATAAGACCTGGGGGCAACCGTGTCCGGTGAGGCGTGTCTAGCGTCCCGGCAAACGGGGGCTTACTATAGGTGAAGAAAGCAGCGGAGATTGGGGGTTGCTGGTTTATTGGAAGGTGGGTGTCTCCGGGACCTGACAGATAGATAGATACATAGATAGATAGATAGATATGGGATAGATAGATAGATAGATAGATAGATAGATAGATAGATAGATACATAGATAGATAGATAGATAGATAGATAGATAGATAGATATGAGATAGATAGATATGAGATAGATAGATATGAGATAGATAGATATGA